>CM056561.1:10492500-10520000 GCA_029721515.1 Synanceia verrucosa | reverse complement strand
AAGCATCAACTAAATCACCCTGTGGCTGCACTATGATATTCAATATACATGCTGGACAGTAAATTGCTGGGTGCTATTATGTGCCTGGAAAGAACTTCATGCACAGTGTCTAGAAGAACGTCAATAAATAGTTTAAGCCCAGACTCTGACTGTGTGACAATGTCAAGACTGACTTTTCTTTAGGACTCCTGACCATCTAGCAACTCTATTTTAACAAATGTTTTTTTTTTTTTTATTTACAATCAGTTAAGGACAGTTAAGAATGAACAATATTATTAATAAGTTAAATACAAATGAACCAACAATATCAACATATAATACCAGGAAGTAGCCAAGTCAATACTGATGTCAATATTCAGTATTTATTTTTTGTTTCAGCAACAATGACTATACAATCATTGTACAAGGTGGGGTCTAAAGTCAACATGGTTTGAGTAAGTCATTTCAAAAATAGTCACACACCCCAGCAGTCAGAAAACACTCACTGCACACGTATAGGTGCCAAAAAATAAAGAGAGGGAGAGAAACAACCGCACGTTGTTGGCTGAACATAAAAAATAATTATAGAGATCATGATTCATCCTGTACTCCTCCACTAGGACCTACTAAAAAACATTAAATGTGTTTTATTATTTCACAAAGCATTTTTGTTTGTGTGCCCTCCTACATTATCACTTTGCTATCATTCACCTCTCCCACACATGCCTACTCAACATCTACCCACATAAACAAATCAATGAACTCTGCTCTTTTATTCAATTCACAAGTCGACCCAATTCTTCTCAGAAGTCTACCTTGAGCTTTTTTTTGTGGGGGAAACTTCTATTTCCAGATCAGTAAGTAAATGTGGACTCATTACTGGCAGCATCAAAAAAAAATCTTATCTTGGGATAGATATTTGGTTATTAGAGAACCATCCTAATTTAGGAGATTTCCCAAGTTAGGAATCCTAAATTAGGCTGGCACAGACAGACGCTAAATTTAAAATAGCTGCTAAAAAAGCAAGACCACTGTTGGTCTGTATGGCAACAATGGCAACAAACAGAAAAACACTGAAAGGCCACTCAAACCATATGATGAGGCTTTAGATTTCCTGGACCATATATTAAATTGAATATACTGATGATTTTGAATTTAATAAAGCTACAACCGTAATCCCCTAAACCAAATTTGTGATTTGTGTGCCCTTCCTCTCCCTGCTTTTCAAATCAACTCCTCCTCCTCCTCTCTCTTTCTCCCATCATGCACCGTCCCAGCGCAACTACCAGAGCCAGTCTCCATGGTGACTCATAGCTGGCTCTGCTGAGGTAGAAACAAAAGACCAAAAGCCCACAGGACTTTGCATCCAAACAGAGAAAAGAGGAACTGAAAGAGTGGGAGAAGTGAGTAAGTAGGAGACTTTGTGTTCTGTAATCTTGATCAGGGCCCCTTAACCATCTTTTACCAACTTTTAATCTTTTGTGGATGCCTCTTTTCCCTAGCATTTGTCATCTCAACCTGGCTTCCTGTGAAGTCCATGTCTACTTTCACAAACTCAGAAAATCATTTCCTCTGAGCAGAATACACTGAGAGAGGCCTTTTACTCCTGTTATTGTCCAACTTCCATCATCTTTATCTGTCCCTACTACCACAGAAATGTTGTTCTCCAAAGAATAACACATGGTCACAACCACTGACCCCCAGTAACACAGAGGCATCAACAAGTATCCAGGAGCAGCTGTTTCTGCTCCGACTTAGAGAAAAAAGTCTTGAAAAAACTTTCCACGGTACATGTGTGACTCACTTGATCCTGGCATCCCTGCAGTGGCAGGCTGAGGCTGGTATGTTCCCTCTGTGATGGCTGGCATGGTGGGGGCAGGCTGGGCAAACTGGGCCTGGGCCTAGAAAATAATCAGATGCACCAGTCAACAAATAGTGAACTTGGACTTGGTAAATATTGGAAGAAAGGTAGCGCAACACAAAGGAGAAATGATTGAACCAGGGTTGTTAAGTAAATATTCTTCACAGAAATGCATGTCCTTTAAAAAAGATATGAAGTCTCAAACCACGAATGAATGGTTTTAAGCAACATGAGTGTATTTCAATGTGCTTTAAAATGGCACAGTGTACTTTGGCCTAATGTACCAGGGCAATAAATGACATCAATTATTAATTGTATGCTGTACAAGTACTCAGTGACTTTCTATTGACTTAAGTAACTTAATGAACTTAATTAAGTTGGGGGACTCACAAAAGACATATTACAGACAGAATAGTCAAAATCAAGTAGCAGAGGCTGCTTGGCCAGGTATCGTTTTGAGACATGCTGACTTTATACTCATCAAGCACCAAAAACATTGAATCCTACATTTCCTATAATGCTACAAGGTGGAATTAGTCCTGGGAAAATAACCGCATCACCGCAATACCATGGTCATGTGCAAACATCTTGCGTCCTGTACATACCAGCAGGAAGCACAAGGTCTTTCGGGTGCTTAAACAACTAAAACAGAGCTACTTATGTCCAAAGAGATTGACCAGATTGATTCACCCTAGCAAACTCACCTTGATAACCTTGTCGACCTTGAGGTCCTCGAGGGATGGATACAGGGACATCCTAAGGAAAAAATACAAACAGCTGTGAGTGAAGGACCTGAGACAGAAAGGACGGCAAGCCTTGCCAGTCTGACTCATATTAACTTATAGCCATCTATTAAGCTACTGTATATTTTTTATCAACATTGGAAATGAAATGGAAAAACTCTCTGTTAAGATAAAGGGCTGGAGATATGGGGTTCTGATGACTCAGAACTAACTCTATGTCTGAATGCAGCATTCAAGAAATATCCTGTTAATTGTTTTGGTGTTCTGGAATGACAAGACCAGAAAAATGCTGCTTACCTGCCTGACACACAGATAGTATACAGACCAGCATGTGACTGGCAGATGAGGAAAATAAAACATTCAGCAGAACAAAGAGAGCATGTGAAGGCAATATTAATGGCTCTCAAGCTTCCATGATAATGTAAAGCATTACAATACAGTAATAATAATGACTAGTAGACTAGAAGAACTCATTACCACAACACTTAAACACTACAGCAGTTTGAAGTGGGAGGAGGAAGAGAAAACAAAAACCAGTCAGCTGACTGAGAGTATGCAGAGTAGAACAGAACAGGCTGACACACGCTACAGTATGATGTGAGGTATAAACACAGTGTGTTTCGACTCAAGTGTGGGAAACCAATGCATTCCTTGCTTTAATGCATGCACGCTCACATGTTTCCCTGGTGCCTACAGCCAGCTGGAAATGGATTACCGGTGTTACTAGTTACCATCTAGTCTTAACATTAAACATGCTGGTGGTCACCCCCCATTCAGATACAAACTAGAACCTGTATATTTGTTCTGGGAAATGACAATTACTACAATCAGGGTACATTCTAATTCTAACCAGAGCTGTATTTTCCCTCATCTATTTTCCTTTTGAATAACAATATTCCTGTCTTATATTCTTTGAGTTATGGATATGTGCTTGCACCCTGTACTTGTGTAAATGCCAAATAAAATGATTTGAACTTGCATGAAACTAATGCTGATGTAAGGTTGTGTCAGGTCAAAGTCAAGGCAATCTGCCATAACTGAACAGATGCACTGATAATAGAAACATTGAAGTTAAAAATGTGTATTCAGTATTTATTATCATGTCATGCCCAATACGTGATCTAGTGATTCCATAGAATAAAGGCAAAAATGGCAAAAAACACTTAAATCTTCCCAGTCACAGAAGCATGACTGATCTGAGAATAATTTCCTTCAGTACCCTGTGACAACTATGTGTCACAATCACAAGACACTTTACTCAATAAGAAACAGGAAGACAAAGTGAGGAGGATGACCAACAGCAGAACATAACAAAACAAGAGACGTCATGACCAAACTCCGAAGAGAATACAAAAAGTTGAATACCCAATGTAAACAAATCTGACAAAGTTTACTGGCTGTCGGGAGCAGCTTGTTGTTTCTTCCTTGCAGCGGTGATAGTTTACACAACATGCTCCACTTTGTATCATTAGCTAACAGGAAGCTAAGCTAACAGGATGCTAACTGAAGACCTTCCATGTTGTTCAGATCACCAGATCACTCCAGTTTCTCAGTAAAATAAAAAAGCGAGAAAGGCAAGTGGACAACACAGAAGCATTGTGCCAACAGCTGTACACAGCTACTCCAGACAGTATTTCAACAACCTCTACGTAGTATTTCTGACAGTTTCCATAACAACAGATAGACAACCATACACCAATGTTGAGACCCAGGTTTCAAAATTATGATGAAGTTTAGTTTACCTAAATCCATCATTAATTCTACACTTCATTCGTGATATTTAGGCTATCTAAGCTCAGATAATCTTTTATTCTTCCCACCAATGGGCAAATTGAAAGTGTTCCAGCAAAGTGGATAGAGCAACATTATAATAAGGGCCTATATAAAAAAAGGAGCAGTGACATCAGTAAACAAGGGGAAAATATGTCAAAGTATGCAAGTAAAAATTACAAAAATGTAAATGAACCCTACAGTACGGAACCGTCCTTTAAAACCAAGATACCGTACCATGATTTTTTTTTTTCTATCATTACACCCCTACTTTTCAAATATTCTAACAGTACAAATAAATCACAAATGTGGATCCAAATTGATGTTATGTGCTACAATACCTGATCAAACATTTATTTTGACACCAGTCAGTGAAAAAAGCACCAGGCAAGTTCCTAAAATAAGCAACTCATTCTGACCACAATCACATTACTGCCACTCTCCCAGCTACTTCAGCCACTACTCTACTTTGTTATGCTCAGTCTTCACAGACAACAGCAGCATTATGTTAGTAGACAAAGAGGGCATTTTTATACCTTCTAGTGTTTACTCTACAGCTGTGTTTGTATGCTCGCTTTATACTGCTCCTCACTCAGACTAGCTATATGGCGGAATAAGTGAATAAGCCTGGGAAAAAAACACAGACTGTGCTACTTTTGCAGTGACATAACTTAATCATTTTGAGTCACTTCTGTCACTGCAGTTCAAATTAAGTGGATAAGTAAGTAATGTTCTTTGAAATGCAGAATGGAAATTCCCTGAATGCGTTTATAAACAGGCAAAGAGAAATGGTGTCTATTCAGTGTTTAGGGTCTTAAAAACTCATTGCATTACTGAAAGAAACTTCCCATCAACGATGAGCTCATTGCCACTCTGCCGCAAGCATGTAGCTAGCAAAGCTTTGGTGGAAACTGGGAAGGAAACTTCAGTACGCCTGAACGAATTGGTTATATACAAGAATGTGGTCTTCTTGGCAGTTTATTCCGGTCTATTGACACGGCTGGGACAGAGGGAGGGAGGAAGGGAGGAGGGCTGACATGGTGAGACGGAACAGAGGTCTGTACGGCTCCGAACTGATACACACCCTTTCCACTGTGCCCAGTCAAAGGGCGACATTGAATTAGGTTATGAGTTCACATGTTACACACAGGTAACGTATCTGTAACACACACACACACCGTGAGCTAATATTAGCGCATTAACAACACAGACTCTGGGATAATACGCAGGGCTTAACTGACTGTACCTTGATTGTGATATTAGCAAGGCGTTTCCCTCACAGTCATCGACATTTAAGCAAATACCTGCATACCATTTCTGGAAAGGAACTAATTAAGTCTCTTATGACTGGCAATGTTACAACATAATTTAATGCAAATCAACGTCATGGTGTCTCAGTACATAGTCATTAGAGATGAACCGCTGTTACCGTTAGCTGCTGTGAGTATGCAGCTAGCTCAAGTGGAGAGAAACACAGACCAAAAGATATAGCAATTAAGATAAAACGATTGTCTTTTACCCGAGTCGCTGGACAGACCGTCTTTGTTCCCGCATAAACAGCAGGGAAGCAAAGAGCTAGCCGTGCCGTTAGCTTGTTGGGTAAACGAAACCTAGCCGCAAGCTGTGACGTTAGCTAGCTAGTAGTTATCGGGCCGTTAGGCAGGGTTTGGTAGAGACAGTCTCACCTTAAACGTCTTTGTTGTAAAAACTAGCTTGAACACTTTGCAACAGCTGTAAACTCCGTTATACTGTTCGTTGTTTCTCTCTTCGTCGCTGTGGTTCTCTCTCGTCGTGTTGCTGCTGAAGGGGAATTCTGGAAAGTGACGTCACTGCTGGCTTCCTGGTCGTGCAAACCACGTCAATCAATGTTGACGTTGTAAGCCACGCCTCGCATCGGTCACATGAGCTTTGACCAGCATGACCATATTCTATAAGAAAAACACCATATTATAATCACCAGGGCACCATGCTGTAATCATCGCAATGTGCCCCAAGTAGAAGGCATTTCACCTGCTTTGTGTTGCTGCACTGTGTCAGAGTCAGGTTGGAGGAACTAGACTAGGTCTATTTTTTGTGGGCGGCCGTCGCTCAGTCTGCAGTGAGGTCCAAATCTAGATTTGGGCCAGGATTAAACAAATCTGGAGTGTGGACTTGTCCATGGATTGGTGCCGGTGCCACCCAAATTCTTCTTCTTCAGATCTATGCAACAAGAGCAGCATACATTAAATGTGCCTATCATGGAGTCATACATTTTGATTTGAAAAACATAATCAGGAAAAAATGCGGAATTATCAAAGGGCCTAGTTCTAAGGTATAGAAGGACACTTAGGCTGCTTGGAGCCATTTTATAACTGCTGAGACCTCTTCAGTACTGTATGGAAATATGTAATAATAATATTTCCATTATGGAAAGGTACAGTACATTTGTTTTCACCCATCGTTGTCCCTTTCAAATGAAATTCTCTGAAAACTGAAACTGTGATCAAGTATTGCACTTTTGTAAAGGACTCACTAGAGGCAGATTAAAAAAAAAGACAGTCAAAACTGGTTCTACAGATGTGTAATCAGAACTGGATACAGCATTCTACAATACATCCATGGAAATACTCCACATGACAAGTGAACTGACCTGTATGTGTAAAGTCAGTGCACCTTCCAGCAGCAATAGGAGGTTCCCATTTATGTTAACAGCAAAATAGTGATGAATGTTTGGTGTTTTGTTAACCATTCAAAAATGTCCTTTAAACTTTAGCGATAGTTACTATAAAATACTACTACAGAAATATTATCAGCAAAACACATTTTAAGTATCAAAAGTACTAATTTCACTGAATGACTTGTTTATGTTTGTTACATGAATTTATGCATACGAAAAAAGCCAAGTGGAGAGCACTTCTTTTATTTTAAATACATCGTCATTGGTATAGTCTGCATACAATAAAGTATCAGCAAATAACTACACAGTACAGAGGTGGACTGCTGCCGCACCAGTCGCAGCTTGGCCAATACGTAACATTGACAGCCACTGTCAATATCTGACAGCCAGTCCCACATATTCCTTCATTAAACTCCATTTAAAACTATTTGTTTGAGATACAAAACCACAAGGATTTCTGTGTGTCACCCTCTTTTTCTACCACAACACAGACTTCAGTAAGCCAGTGTGGTACTTTACCTTTACTGGCAAAAAAAAACAACAAAAAAATTAACATTATCTGTCATCATATGTTATACATTAGCTTTGTTGATTCTCAGAGATACAAAGTTGGCATCTGAAAAATACATGATTGAAGTTGTTACACAAAATAGTGGGGAAGGTTACCATTTGATTGATACCTCAACCCCCTTTTGTTAATATCAAGCATTTCCCTTTAACAATAACAATCCAATTGATGCACGTCAGTGCAAATCCTGTCTTTGCACTGTTCGACCTGTGTGTATGGCTTTAAATGGGGTTTAAAGACTTGGCAAGATGAGAAGGCATTACTAACGCAAATCTGATGCAAAGCTTTAAACGTGTACATACTAGGGTTTCTATCGGACCTAGAACATGCAGACAGGGAAAGGTAGTAACCATGTGTCTGGTGAGAATATTTAGGCACACATTACAATTATCTACAACTGTGATTGGTTTTCTATTGTGCCAATTATCACTCTCTAGCTCACACGTCGGTTCACAATTTAAACACAGTGATAATATATAGAAATTGGCATTTTACGTGGCAAACTCAGCTCCTGTGTTGCACCTTTAAGGCCTCCAATGACTTGACATTTCACTACAGGTAGCGACTAAATTTAACATGACGCCTTATCCATCTATCAGCTGGATGAAGATATAAATATGTGCTTTTCATTTTCTTTTCTTCATTTTTTCGTTTCCATAATATAACAAGCACCAGCTCTCAAACATTATACTACTGGTAGAACTTGGTAATTTGTACTTCTCAGCGTAACCATGCACAACCAGCGCTTAAACAAAAGAAAGAGTAATTTAAAAGAATTCAAGATTAAGAACATGGAGGTTTGTAAGGTTATGGCCCATGGATTTTAGGAGGAAGAATATGATGGAAAAATATAATTCACTCAGTCACAGAGAAAAAATAACACAAAGTGTCATAGTTTGATGAAATAGTAGTGGAACTATAGACTCAAGCCTCTTATAGAATCAAGTGCAGACTCTCCTAGTTTCTCTCCAGGTCATCCAGATAGGAAGTCACCTGCAAAGACAACAAGAGGAGAAAATCCAGTATAAAGCATAAAAAAAACAGCATCCCTCGTATGTACCTCAGTGCTCACATGCAAGGGGTTAAATAACTTAACAGCTGCTAAACCTACACAGTTGGAATAGGAAGTTTATTTTTAGCATCTTTACACAGCAAATTTAAAAGTGTTAGATTTGTTGTGTTAGTGAAACATGAGCAAAAGCAGATTTAGTTGAACTCTGAGAGTCGATAGAGTCAGTGTCCTTAAATTTAATTCTGAGCTGACAAATAGTTGATGTGAAAAAACGCATTATAACAGAATGTCTTTAAATCCAATCCATCAGTGCCATTATCGTAATATTAACACTGAACTATTCCCACCTACCCAAACCTATTGGCTGTACTTTTTACCTGATACGTGATATTATTTTAATAACATTTAAATATATAGAAAATAATGTGCTGTAAACTTTATTGATTAGTTAACCTATTTTAAACCCTTTGACAAGCAGTGAGAGAGCATAGGTTGTTCCATATTATCATTACATGTTTTGAAAAGGTGTTTTTTAAATATTTGTGTGGTGCATGTTTTAAATAAATGTATTTCAGCAAGTGTTTTAACTCCAAATAGAGTCAGAAATTGCACTAGTGCTAAAATATCAACTCTCCAAAAAGAGCTAAATTAACTCTCTTTGGTATAGACCCATATGAACACTTTGAAAGTGTTGAAATTAATTTTTACAATGTTAATTTGGGTATGGTGATTTTGCTGTGGAGGTAAAATATTTCAGTACATTGTAATTCAAGAGGTATGAGAGAAAACTGCATCTCTGGCTCCATTTTCAGGCTTTAGAAAACCTAGAAAATCAGATAGTGAAAGTCTGATTTAAAGACAGAATATCCTACCAGTAACATTGCACTTCCTCAGCACTGCCTGCTCTTCAAATAAACTCAAAATAGGAAGACAGGCTTATCAAAAAGAGAGACTGATAATATGTATTGTCAAAGTGTTTCAGAAATGGAGAGAAAATGTTGCTCAGACTTCTGTTCAGAGCTGCAGGTAGCTCACAGCTCTTGCAAAACTCTAGCTATGATGCTGATTGGAATGAATGACTAGTACAAGTCCAGGTTTCTTTTTTTCCCTGTGAATGTTTGACTCCAAAGCCTGCATCATTAAATCACACCTTGCAGACAGTTACCACTTATTTCATTACACACCTAAAACTGCTTGGAGAGACTTGTTCTAAATTGACCCAATGAACAACTCTACATTTTGTTCAGTTTTATGTGATAAATACATGACTGCCTGTGAGCAATGGTTGTTAAACACTCTTTGGTTTGTGTATTCAAGGCTGCCCCTGACTAGGGCTGGGACGATAACCGCATCACCGCAATACCACAGTCATGTGATGCCTAACGCGGTGTTGAGCTCATTACCGCAATATATTAAAAGAAAAGAAAAAATATAGCTCTATATATTTGCTGTTGCAGGTTGCAGCAATCACCGGGGTACCACGGTAAACTGTCATACCGCATTGATTGGGTGCTTCATCACCGCAGTAATAAAGAATCCGTATCATCACAGCACTAGCCCTGACATCTGAGAATTTAAAAAAACAGCATAATTTCTTGAGCTAAAATAGCTTATTTGACATCATCAAATTCACATTTTCCATAACTATTCAATTTTGGTCATGTGGATTTGTTTTTCCAACAACGTGTATTTTGACAGTTTATTCGCAGATCTCAGTTTCTGCGTTTTCATTCAGTGTCCCTCCAAGGACATTCTCAAACTGGCCCTTGCTTGAAGAACAGTCAATAAAAATTTTGCTGTGTTGGATTACCACTTTGTTCGAATCTCTACAAGTTCTAGATACTTTTAAAAATAGGGAGACTATCGGCAGACAGGAATACAGGAAATACAAAATTGTAAGAAATAGGTTAACAGTATTAAAGGCCCTGTCAAACCATCATTTAAAACAAAGTTTGATTGATGATTGATTCATTTTAACAAAATCACAGTGAAAGTCAAACAATGTGGAGGCTAAATCAAAGTGTGACAGGGACATGTATGTGATTTATCAAAATAGGTATAGCACTGGCATGTTAGCTGATATTACTTGATGACTTACACTGCTCCACAGTAAGAATGTGATTTGTAGCTAAAACTTGTTAAACCAACAGCAACTATGGGATAGCAGGCTAACACATAATTTCCACTGAATGCGGCACGGCGCCGACGCCCGTCACTGTCCGTCATCCGCCATCTGTCAGTACCCATCAAATCCATCTGCTGCGGCTCTGCCAGACAAATGGAATCACAAGGACTAACAAGATCATAGATAATATTATGATTCTATACCTCCACACTCAGCATCTTCTCATCCATGGTGTTAGAACGGTTTAACGCAGTCTAAAAAACTTTTTACCCGGTCTCTTCCCACCGATTATATGATCTGCCATGAACAATGATTATTTTATTCTAAAAACAAACCAGATTTTTTTATTTCGTGTCTGTGCACGATCTGCTCCGTGCTGAATTGACACGCCATACTCCATCATTCCATTCCGCGTTCAGTGAAATTAGGGGCAATTTGCTGTAAAGTACTTACACAGAACAACAGAACAGGTCGTGAATTAGTTTCACTCCAAACCCAGCAGCTCAACGTCAAAGATGAGGGTGGCGTTAGGAGGGATGATGCCCGGGTGGCCTTTGTTTCCATAGGCAAAGTCAGGTGAGCAGGTCAGCTTGGCCCTTTGACCAACACTCATCTGGAGTTTCAAGGAGAAAGAAAGAGCCACCTGGAGTCAACTGGATCAGTAGATTAGATCATAGATCATAGATTAGATATAATCTGTATAAATGAAGTGAAACATCTCTCTTACTAATGATGCCTGATTCATTTATTTCTAAACCTAAAACAATACAGATGCCTTATTGAGTAAAGACTAATCTAACCCACAAACCCACAGTTTCACCACAAGGAGCATGAAGCTACCATGCCATGACTCTATAGGACCTGCACAAAGCGGCACCATTCACCAGCCACCTCATCTAAATGCTGCAGGGCTGAGTGTGTGCGATAAAGAGCAGTGTCTGTGCTGTATTGACCCACTGTTTGTGGTGCTAATGGAAACCTTGGTGGATGAAAAGTCAATAATGGAACCATGTCAACAAATTCATGTATTTTAGCAGATGAACTAAAAACATTGTCAACAAATAATTGTACTATGTTATGTGCCCTTTTCTCAAAGGATGAATAAATGTGACCGGGAGAATTTATAGCAATTCACGAGACTTTTGAAAAGACATGTAAAAGCTGATAGTTAAATAATATGTGTTCAGTTCTCCAGCCTACCTGCACTACACCGTCTTCCCAGCCTCGGATCACCTCCTGCTTGCCGATCTTGAACCTGAAAGGCTTGTCCCTATCACGAGATGAGTCAAACTTGCGTCCATCTGTCAGGGAGCCTGTGGACAAGGAGATGCAGAGAGACATAGAGTCAGGAATAAAGTGATGCATCTGTCATTGCACAGCCTCATCATGTGGGTGAACCACCCAGCCATTTCTTCTGAGCATGCATAACATTACAGAATTCATCACGATGAAAATTCACGACGCAGTCCAGATAATGATGGGAAAATACTAGCAGCAACATTCAAAAAGAACAAATTATTCATAACATTTCATGAAAACACTACATCTCCCAAGCTTGTCTGGCTTGTCAGCCATCTTCCCTGCTGTGTGTGTATTGAGAACACAAATGAAGGGATTCCAAGGAGCTCAGAAATAGCCGCTGCAGCTGTCTGTAGGGTGGGTTTCAGTGTGCCAGTCAGGAAAACGCAAGCATTAAACCACAGAACAGCACCCCTCCAAGACTATTTATGCCATTGCTATTACTGTTATAAGCACCAGGGAGGCAATGTGTGTGTGTGTGTGTGTGTGTGTGTGTGTGTGTGATGGTTTGGCGTGATGAAACAGTGTGTGTGCTGTAGTGTGGGAGAAGGTGCAACATTGCTTATGGTGTTGGGCACATCAGGGGGCGGCTGGCAAGATTCAGCCTGTAATCCAGGCAGAGAGTGGGTGTCCTGTCCTGTCCTCTCCTCCCCATCCAGATGGCAGCCTAATGGAATTATCTGGAAGAGCTGAAAGGTCCAATGCAAGTATCAAAGCCATTCCATCACCAAAAAGCACAGTGCTGAAATTTTCAAAACACTCTTTACAAAAAAAAAAAAAAATCAGCTTTTCACTTGGAAGTCACAACATTTAAAAAGGCTTGTGTAATGGAATATCCTGTTTCATGACGCATTTCAAGGATGCCAGGAAAGGAGGCCACCCTGAGAGGAAATCCTGTAGATTGTGTGATGAAAAAAAAAAAAAGATGCAGACTCATGCGTAAAAGAAATAAAACCTCTTCACCGTGAGAGGCCCAAATCAGGTCTTGTTACATAATCTTGAAGCAAAGGGGCTTGTGTTACAACAAGAATTACGTCTGTCTTACTAGGCAAGACGACTGAAACCAGCTTCACCAAACTAAGAATAGCAGACAAATATATAGTCTGGCAGGGTGGGGAGGAGGAAAATCCAATCCAATCCATCACTGTACTGTTTCAGCTGTAATCTCTTTTAATAAATCTTTAGTAGTGGGACTGTTAATGGAAATATATCTGCCTGACCACCATATTGAAATATCTCAACCACCAACTTCAGGTATTCATGCTCCCCAGAGGATGAAATGTGATCACTTTGGTGATCGTTTGACTTCCATCAGGCCTTCTGTTTTTATTTAACCAGTATTTTAGTTTATGACATATAAACCTAATGACAGTCCAAACAGCCTCAGCTATATTTCGTGTTTAATGCTAATTAGCATATTCAACATGATATATCCAAACCAGCAAGGAAGAGCATTGCAGCAAATTTTTATTGGTGGTCACTGCAACTTCTGTGTCCGTCACATGATGCCACTGCGCCTAAGTAGGACACTCATCCATTGACTTACATCAGGATAGGGATATCTGTATCTCACCAGATATATTTTAGGTGAATAAACTTCACAGCGCAAACATTTGAATAGCTGTTAAATCAAGTCCTAAAAATGTAAATTGTACAAATGGCTACATTTGTACAATTACTGTACAGAGTTATTGTGAATAAGCCCCAGATAAATACCTGCTAAACATCAGCGTTTTCATTGTGAGCATGTTAACATGCTGATATTAGAATTTAGCTTAAAGCAATCTGCAACTATGTAAACACGTGTTCAAGCAAAATTTTAAAATCCCATTGGTTCCATCTCCTCAAATGTTAATATTTTTCGGTTTTCCACTGTAGCTTTTGATCATAGTAATCTTATTATCTGTGTATAGTCTATGATTTGGGACTACTGATCAGACAAAGCAAGACATTTTGCAATGGCCATTTTTTATATCCTGATATTCTATAGAACAAATTATCATTGGTATATTACTCAATAATTATATAAATACGTATGTAATTATAATGAGTTATGCCACACAGTCCTTTAGGAGGTATGAAGGGGAATACTTGAGATATTTAGTGTCATTCAAACACTGACGGCTATGTCTCTGGTGAAAATATTACAGGAATAATACAGTGAGTCAGTGCCATTATTCCAGTCGGCCAGACAGTTATAATCCGCTCATCTAAACGCCACCAACCCCCCAGAAAGTCCAACAAAGACAGAAAAGCACTGGAAATCAGACGGGATTTAAAACCCCTGCTGACTGTCTGCCTCTGTGTGTGTCTGTGTGTATTTCTGTCTGTGCCAGTCTGTCTGCTTGTCTGTCTGTCTGGGCTATGAATGAACCCTGCGGTGGAATCTGTCTGTGTCTCTTTTTTTTGTTAATTCTCCAGATGAATGAACTCCATAAATATCCAGTGGTCTTGATGTCACTGTACTAAAGCGAGTGATGGATCCAGTGCACTGTACCCAGGACAGACACCACTGCTCCTGACATGCCAGTATCCTGAGCACTACTGTGCTTCCAGGGGAGTGAAAATGCGGTGAAAGGGTTAAATTTCCATGCAGCCCGTTCGGTGACTGACAGTCATGCCTCTTTGCCCTCCTGATAAATCACTGGCTGGAAGGTCTGAGGCTAGAACATGTCTGCTGTGGCTGCACAGCGTTGCAAAGTGCTCCAGTGGCGTTATATTAAGGTGATCGTGGAGATCTGCAGTGTTTCCTGGGATTCTTACCGGATTACCGTGCGTGGTTATTTTTCATTCGGGTAGGCTATAGTAGACAGTTGTTGTTCGGCCTTCATGGGTACAAATAACCAGCTGGAACAGTGAAATGTGCGTAATGTGTCCATGCTTGTAAAGTAATAAGTTTCTCATTTACACTCACCGACATAATGCACCACACACGTCTGTCCTTTTTTGGGGAAAGTCCTTCCTGTGGAGAAACCAAAGATGCGCTTAATATAACGGCCACTCCACGCAATAAAGGCGGCGTTTCCGCCGCTGTGTGAGGATACATATAATATCCGCAAACAGTCAACAACGCAAACATGCTTCCTTTACCGTCGCCAGGGGTGATGGTCTCGATTTCGACTCCCATTTCAGCGGTGTGTTGCGGAGTTGTCCTGTTCCTGGACCCGCAGTCCGTCTGTCTGCTGCTCCAGCGGATGTACTTCTCTCTCTCTCTCTCTCTCTCTCTCTCTCTCTCTCTCCCCCCCTTCCCCGCCTCTCTGCAGGGGGAACCAGCGTCAATATCTATTATCATACAGCACCACTTCCGTCCATAACCTCCAAAATAAAACCCCAAAAACCCCATAGATATATACGTAGACGCCGCATTGAGCGTTGACTCATACGTCGATGTCGCCGCCATATTGGATGTGGCAAGAGCGAACAGAGAAGATGCTGCATGTACAAACCGTTTTACAGTCCAAACCAGATCTGTGTATATGTATGTGTGTATGTGTCAGAGGTGGCAAAACTACTCACATTCTTCAAGTGATTAACAAGCATGGCGCGGCTACTCATTACTGAGTACTGTTTTTTGTTTTGTTTTTTTTAAATCTATTTTAGGGTTTTTTGTGTTTCTTTTTTTTGAGATGTGGTCTTAAACTGATAATCAGATCAGCTGATGAACATTTTTTATTATTTGCAATAAATTGCTTGGTCAATTTTTTTCTCTTACTTCCATTTCTTCTTTTTGCAATTTCAAGCACTACACATTAAGATCCAACAGTGCAAAATGTAAATTCTTGTAATTTTTCAGCTGGTCTTTTTTTTTATCAGAAGTGTACATACACAGATTACAGTGCAGTGATTTCAGGCGAACACTGCAGTGTCAAACTAATGAAAAGAAGTGAAAAGAGTGAGTGAATGAGAGATGGGACTAGTTTAGCTCTCTGAGTGAAACTATCTTGTCCCAGCAAACAGTCCATAGAAACACCCACATCTTCCTTCCTGCGGAAGCAATAAAAGCAAGAGCTTCTAATATCCACTGCAACAACTTAAATGTAGCGAGAAATTAAAACTGGCAGGTCATTAATTGTATGATCACCATTTATAAGCCACATCCTGTTCTAATATAGCTGGAAAATCAGTGTAATACATAGCATTTGATTATCCACCACTCTTCATGACTCATTATCCTTAGCTCAATAGTTTTTGGGGGTGTTATGCTGAGGTCACAAGAACAGATAATTGGCTCTAAGTGCATGTCATGGAGTGTTCGTGTAGGCGTGTGTGGCCACAGAGATAAATGTTGTTTCAAAAAGGAATAAAGTGAGTGTGATCCACTCAATACAACTCGGGAGAAGCAGGAACAGTAATACATCCGATCAATACTCAAAGATTACACAAGGTTTGAAAGGAAACAGTTGTTATTCTCATGTAATGTGCAAGTATAGTGTTGTTGGATTTATACGTGTAATGAATCATTCATAGTGACGTTTGGTACGTAACTGGGACTGACACTGTGGTCTGAGCCTTTATGGCTCAAATGAGAGCTCAGTAGAAGGTGGTAGGAGGTGTTTTTATGGGGGTCATTTTTCTAAATTAATTGTAAAAAAATGTCTGTGAAAATGAATCAGCCAAATAAGACACCAATAGTTTGTTGTTGTAATACTCATTTCACCCACAAGAGGCTGAAGTGCACCACTACTCCATGTACTAAATGACAAAATGTATTTACATTTTCTTCCTGGTGAGTTTCAATTTCTCCATGCAGTCTCAAAACAAGCTACATGCTATAGACAGATGATAAGAGGTAAGAAGTGAACATAGTTACCATTGGTTTGTGGACTGCCATTTAGAAACCTCCAACCTGGCATGTTGGGTTTTTTTGGAATAACACAGTACCAAGGTACTGCCCAAAGTGATCAAAAACAAAAAACAATCCAATTTATGGAAATATCCATGTAGTTTTTCACCTACACGTATAAAAAAATAAAAGACAAGACAATAGGTTCTTTATACATCAACCATAAAATGGGTTTATTTCAGACCAGAGGTCCAAACATATTTTTGTTGCCCCAGGATGCATAGAAGATGTCAGTGTGTCACTCCTACAAACCAGTGTTTACAATCTAGATAATCTTTTTCCTCATCCAATATGACAATAAAGCCATGTGTAACTGATTTTAAAGTTACACAATATCAAAATGCCACTATCTCTCAATCCTATTGTCTTTAAAGGAAAAAATGAAACGGGGAAAAAAAAGGCAGTTTAAAAAAATAATTCCATCTCCATTTGAACAAAGGTGTGGGCAGGTGTGGTTCTGGAGGTGAATAAAGGAGCGTAAGGCTACTGGTATAGGATGACGGAGAAAAATCTCCTCCTTGTTTTGTACACTATTACACTTCTCTCTCCAAAACAAATATGTGAAGAGAAAAGGAAACTTGTACAAAACCACATTATCAACGTGAACCTTAAGACTAGTACAGACGAGGAGTCTGCAGCTTCATGGGTCTGGTGAGGACTCAGCACCTGATAGTAAACAGCTGAAGGGCCACATTAAGGTTATAGAAGAGAGAAAAGTCAGGGGCAAGTTAATGGAAGAAAGAGCCATCCAAACTGCTCTGCAGGAAGCTGAGTTTTTGGGTTAAACCATCTACAGCTGTCAGGTAAACACATCCCATCAAAACCACAAATCAACAGCATCTGAAGGTTTTCTGACAGCTCTTAAATGAGCTCTGTTCCATTCTGAAGGATTTCTATTTCCCCCCTCATTAGTGCCCGTCACAGACCAGGGGGGTGAGAGTGGGGGTCTGGAGAGCAGAATGTCATGTTTCACTTTAGAAAAACAAAAAATCAGAAATTAGAAGTCCATACATAAGTCTGTGTTTTCTCCTCCCTCAGAAGGGGCAGCAGGTTTCACAGGGCGGCCATTACTCAGCCACACCACCAGGGGGAAGGAGGGAGTCTGGGTTAGAACAGGGGGATGGTCTTAACCTCCCCCTCAATTTAGCCGCTGGACGATGACAGCGTTGAGAAGGTTGGCCTGCTCCAGTGTTTGGCTCTCATCTGACAGCTCCTTGTTGGGGAAGGTGGTCATGAGAACGAACTCTCTTGCTGCCATGGCGGGCCGAGCCCCCACCACGAACTGGCGCACGTCAGACACCCTGAGGGATACAACAACACATGACAGGAAATATGCTGGTGATCCAGACAACAAGAGAAACCTGGGGATTAGATTCCTTCTTACAATTAAAAAAAAATAAATTTGTTTCTACTGATTTAAGGACAGTTGATGGCTATGGACATCAGACAAGGAAATCCTCAGAAAGTGCAGGTCACACTGAACAAAATACATGTTTACAATATTTGATTAATTGAGAAGAATTGTTCGATTGTTGACTTTTCAAAGTACCTTAATTGCCTCTGCGTGTTGTGACACATTGTCCTTGGGCTGAAGTAGAAGAACTAGCTTCCTTAGCAGCATACACCTTTTACATCCCACAGTATCTTTGAGATCCTCTCGCTTTGTGTCAATATAAAATTATTATAAATATTCATATTTAGCTCAATGTCTCTGCATTTTCATTCAACATTAATATTTGTTTTGACATTTTCGTCACTTAAGCCTCTCACCAGGGGCAGATCAGATCTAAGAGCTATTTTCAGTTGACTAAATAGGAAACACACAGTCAGACATGTCGTTTTCAGTCTAAACACGGGCTGGTCTGCCATCTTAAATAGGCCAGCTAACATTTCCACAGACCAGCTGAAGCAAAACACAACTCACGGTCTAATTTAGCTTTGTTTTCAACTTCAAGTTGAAGAAAAGAGCTAATGGATCACCTGTGGGTATGGTTGAACCTTTGGACGAGCCTGCCGCCATCGGCCAGTCGGATCTGAATGTTAGTGACGGGCTGGGAGGAGTCAAGGGTCACGGATGCACTGGCTTGGGCCTCGTTGGCAGCCTGGTCCTGCTGGGAGGTGGCTGGAGCTGAAACCAACTCTGGAGTGGCACTGGGGGGGTGAGAATTTACTTTGATATAATACTTTGTCAAACTGTCAACTCAGAATAGGGTAGTTTATTCTATTTTACTTTTTTGCATCAAGATCCAAAGAGTCATTCCCACATAGAATAAATAAGGTTTACCAGCCTTTAGTCAGATGTGGCAAACAATACAGAAACCGGTTTAGATAAAACAACAAGAATGCTCGTCAAGGTCACCTTCCCAACTTCTGTCCTTCGCCTCCAAAGGCCTTGAAGGCCATCTTGGGTTTGGAGAAGTCCTCATCCCTGTGGTCCTCCATGTCCAGGTTGACCTGGCCTCCTCGAGATCGCTGCCTCAGCTCCAGAGGAATCTCCCTGCAGGGTGACAATCAACAGGTCAACAGGGGAAGTGTAGCTCTTGATTTCTTACTGTCACTTTAGGATTATCTCAAAACCGGAAACAGGAAAAGAAATTAGGGAAAAGAAAAATGGTTTGCCATTATTAATTAAATAAGAGACAGAAGAAGCAACAACATCACAGTACAGTGTAAGTTCAGCTTTCTAGCTGTCATCCTCCAAGCACTGAAATTATGTAGGACATCAGTGTTACTGGCAGCAGTACCATCAACGAAATGAAATTTCCCAGTTTGTTCTGTATTTTGTTGACTGAACCAGACTTCTGAAGTGGTTCACTGATTTGTGTGAACTGTTTTTTCACGCTGGAATAGTTTCTTTTTGTATGCTATAGACGTAATGCTGTTCCACATAATCCATTATTACAAAAGCCTTCGATAAATTAAAAGAATGTTCTCACCCCCTTCTGATCGCCTCAAGGAAGTTGGCATTTCCAGGATCGTTGTAGTTTCTGAGATCACCATTATCCAGACTGAAACCTGTCTTCCACAGCTTAAGTACCACGTGTACCTACACACACACACACACACACACACACAATGGATGTTATTCCCTTAAAATTAGTGCTGGTAAAAAAATTGACGAATTAATGTTCTCTAAAAAGAATGTTTTGATGTTCGGTACAGACTGCAAATGTAGCGATATTTAGTGCTTCCAGTAAATAGCCACACCTTCACTCTTGCTCACTGCCCTGAACACCACTTCCTGTCAATGTCATGTCAATCAAATGCCTGCACATTCTGATTATATAAGCAACCAGCTAAAGTGTTAATGATGCATGAATTGCTTTACTTCCATTCAATAGCAGTACCTCCAGTTAACATGCTCACTTGTAGCCTGAAAGACAGGGCTTACTACTGGAAAACCTGATGTATGAATACATCAAGACAGCGCAACTCTCAAACGTGACACAAATGGGTAGTAGTAATATATGATTGGATAATATAAAAAAACAGCTTTGGTTGCCTGAACTTTCATAAGCACATTGCTAGTCTGTATAACTCTGCATGACAACCTCAAAGAATAAGCTGTGAATTAGATTGAGTGATCACTTGCTTGACTGGAACGCTTGATTTGACTGGTAAAAAAATAATATTAATGATGGCCATCATTAAAGCCCAAATTACACAAAAATAACTTCATCGAAGTATCAAAAAAGTATCGTTCTGAAACTGGAATCAAAACAAAGGTATCGGAATCGGCATCATATCAAAAAACTTCTGAACGATACCCAACCCTACTGACGATGCCGGCAACAAATCAAGAACCCATCCCAATCTGTACTTACATCCTGCTGGCTTTTGGAGCCATGTCTCTCTCCAGCCACGTAGGCTGACTCCTCCTCAGGAGCTGCTCCTAGCCTGTAGCCTCCACCGATGAAGGCCTAAGTAACAGAGAGGATTACTAATGCAAAAAAATGATGTATAAAGACACCACAGAAAAAATGGCATAGCACAAAAACAAGACAAGACAGAGGGAGAATGAAAAAGGATAATGATACTGTTCCTCTGAGTTAGCTTACCCTGGCTTTGCTGGGCTCTCCTGGCCCCTTCCCAGGTCGGTCCAGAGGTACAGCCCCATGTTCCCTTGCCCCCTTGAACAAATCTTCCACCACTTCATTTGAGCTCTTCTTCTTGGGAGGCCCAACAATCTGCTGCCCACTGCGCTCTGATCCTCCCGCAAAAAACCTGACAGGGTGTTAATAAGGAGGGATAGTAAAACTGCAGATGCAAAAAAGAATAACAATATCAACAAAAAGTAACAATGTTCACAAGATGTTCATGAGGAATGTAGTGAAATGAAGCGTTATGGTGTAAATAAACAGGTGCAAGAAGAGACACTGACTCATGTCCTCTCTCATAGTCATGTAAATGGGGAAACAATAATCGAGGACCAAATATGTCACTATGCTTCTTTCACATCAGAGACAGCTCACAATAAAATCTTGCAGAGCAGCCTGCTTTGTTGGGCATGTCAGTATCACCCTGTCACTAAACTGAGAACCGCTGGCCGACCTTTAAAGCCTCGCGCTGCACACGGCGGGTAGAGACACAACATTACAGAAACACACCAGTGGGCTGAATGGAGATGTGACAGCAGCAGCTGCTTGTGGCAGAGTCAGCTTGGACAATTTGTATTTTCTGATGGTAGTAGGGATTACTGATCATGAATAAAATATTAAGAAAGTTGAAAAAAAAGCTCAGTTATCGTCTCCTTTTTGGTAACACACATTGCAAATACTGCTGCAACCTTCAGCAAATAAATGATACAATGTAAACACAGTGACTCCCATATTATTCAAAACAAGGCTGACTTTCAGTTCCCATTATCACTCTGTGGCTCAAAGCGAAAACTGCAATTGTGAGTAATATAATTAACACCCACATCTACTGTAGTGTTGCCAGTTCCTCCTCCTGGGCACTGCCAAGGTGCCCTTGAGCAGCACCTTCGCTCTGACACCTCTCCACTAATGCATGTGCATGCGTGTTTCATAACCTGTACATGATGTGCAACGGAAAATACTGACAGTGTGAAAACTTTCCGCAATGAAGGATTAATAAAGAAATTCTTCTTCTAAACATACACACAGTCAGCGAGGCAGCCAAAGTGATGAACAGACATACGAAGCGTCATTCAAAAACCTCAATCAAAGCTTTGAATGTCAAAATGAAACAGTATTTGATACAGCCCTACTGCTTGCTCTCAGTTACCTGGTAGGAGGTCTAATAACACCTCGATACTACACGCCTGGTGAAAACACATAAACATTAAAGCTATCATGCGCTGCAAAATAGAACGGGGGGAAATGTAAACTCTGTATGAAATGATAAATGACCAGGTAATACAAACTGTTCTTTAGTTCAGCTTGTTTACAGGCTGTAATAAAACAGGACACTAGCAACCCAACACAGTCCCTTAACAACAGGTCTGGTGCACTGCCTGCCAGCGGAGTCTGCTGATGCAGCAGAAAATCATAAATGACCAGCTCACAATGAATGAGACGAGACCAAAAATAGTTTGGCGCATTCTAGAATCAGGTGTGACTGTCTACCATTCAAACACTGTGAGGCAACGCAGCTCAGACAGCCATGTCTAAAAGCCTTGAATTATATTTACAACCAACTGGACAGTGATTTTATTCATTAATTTGTCTTTGAGTCCACTTTAATTTCTCTGATGTGTCTGTAACTCATCGAAATCCGATCTATGCTTCCCAAGAAGGAGCGATAAAGGAGACAGATATCTCCTGTGTGATGCTCACTGCTGAAAAAAGGTTTGGTGGCTCCTGAACACAACCCTGGGATTGCCAAAGACATATAAAAACTGGGAATTAAACTTACCTTTGGCCTTCCTCCTCATCACTCTCCTCCTCTGCCTCGTGCATCAGATCTCTGAAGGAGGTCACTCTAGGCTGAGCGCTTGTGATAAAGAAAAGTATAGGGTTGTCATGATGAATTGTATGTTACAAATTAAGTCTTGAAAGTTACAGATGTGATCACAGCTGTGTAGAATTATGACCAGGTATGGGCACTTAGGTGTGAAAAATTCTGCAAATACGTTTCAATTCGGATGAAGTGTGGTAGCAATAAGAAGCAGTGACAGGCTGTAACTACCTTGGCCCTGCAGACCGTGACACAGTGGATCCTAACTCAGGCTGAGGAAGGGTCACTATGTCATCATCAGCTCCATCCTCAAAGAAACTGGCGAGTGCAAGCTGGAAGGGGGCAAAATAAACAATGTCACACAGAAATCCTGACGGGCAGCCCACCAGTCATTAGAGACCTTCCAGACAGCATCTCATTCAAGAGTTTAAAAACTTAACTCTATCTGCGCCTTTCCGAGTGAAGTCTACACCAGTGTACTCACACAGATGAGTGCACTTTATCGTCACTATAGGAACAGTGGAGGCGCTGGTCGACTGAGTTAACTTTTATCAGTGTAGTCATTCAGTTTGGTTTGCTTTACGTATTTGACTCCACAAATAGAAAGAAGGTGCGTTCATGACACACTACAGCTTCAGAAGCTAACCACTGACCTAGCATGTTACTAACATTAATCTAACGTTATATTGTTACAAGCTAAAGCTAGCTAGCACGGCGGTTGATTAACATTAGCCACAACTGACAACCTGCCTTGTAAAGAGTCACTAGGAATTGAGCGGTTAGTAACCGTGGGTGTGCCCCTTAACTAACTGTACAACAGCCTTGTTGTTTGGTGACACAAAGTGGTCAGGCCATTGTCAAAGGGTGACTTGCACAAATTACCGGCAACACAGGCTACCGTTAGCCGGCTAGCTATTCGTCTGCCACATGCCATATTACCGTTGTGTCTGTTTGAGTTGTCATGGTTCCGTCCAATGCAACTCAATGGAAAACACATAAAACACGTACCTGCAAATCCCAGCCGGCGGACTCCAGGAAAAACCGGGCCCTCTCCTCATCGACATCAGTAACAGCTACGAACTCCCTCACAGACTCCTCTTGGGTCGCCATTTCGATATGTTCCTTCAGTAACTCGTCCCCTTCGACCGGGGAAACAAGCAGTAGACGATGGTTCCTATCTGGTCCCAAGCCGAGGAAAGAGACGATTTACGTCTTGGAAATAAATAAACTGGCTAACATCCAGTTTAAAATGCGTGGATTTTTAGCATTATGTCCATATGATTGGCCGTATTTAATCTTTATGGTCTACAGTCAGTTTAATATTGATAATCGCATTTTATACAATTTTGACCAGTAGGTGGCAATATATCCTCAGGTTAGACAAAGCCACAATAACTCTTTGTGAGCAATATAGACTCCTGGTTTTGAACAAAGGTCTTAAATATTGATCCAGGGATCATAGAGGTAGACATGCTAAGATGTCTTAATATTTTTTGAGGCTGAGGCTTATTATCACTGTGGTTGTTATTTATCTTGTCTCATTATTAATCTGATCCCATCCCGTCTCATCAAGATTTGACACCTCCTTGTGAACCCACAGAGCCTCTGGTACAGCAGTAAGATCTTAATCTGCATCTTATTGCACGTTTCATCTTCTATCTCGAGTTTGTCTTCTTGTGCAAAACTATGGTGAAACAGATGCTGATTGAAGTGTGGGACATCTCACCTCTTACAAAACATTTCCAGAAAACATATGCCTCTGATTACAGAATGATAAGCAGATGGAGAGGATATTCCCATGGGGGATACCTATGTACCCCCACTACGGTGTCTGATGGCAGGCTGGTCAGATGGCACAAAATAATAAGTAGTCAACAGATTTGGAGTAATTGTTTCTGTGGGGAAAGGGTTGATTGGGTTCCATGCATTTGGGGTTGGATGTTTGATCTTCAAGGCTAATTAACATGTTGCAAAGTGAGAAAACCATGTCATCACCTCACCTTGTGAATCACAACCCCTGTCTTTCCACAGAGAGCAAGATAAAAACAGTGCATTACACTAAGGAAGTCATATATCTTTTCCCCTTTGGATGATTTCAGCTTCAGGGTCTGCATAATGAGGCAACAGTACCCACACATAAGGCAAGAGAGTGAAATAGACAAGAAGGGAAATATGTTTAAACCTACAGACTGACTCATTAAAAGCAAGAAAAGGTGTGTATGAGCGAAAAACTGAGACAGAAAGGAAAGCACTAAGGGCAAAAGTGACAAACCAGAAAGGGTTACTGTACAGCAACTGTGTACCTAAAGCCTGTCACAGCCCAATACTGTAAATTAGGAGAAAAGACAAAACACACAGTAAGACAGCCACAACCCATGTGAAGGGCTGACAGCACTGAATGTCGCCTCAGGAAACCCTTAAGGCATGTGTGTACATATGTACTTCATCTTCCCATGAGGCTGGTGTTGTTGTAGTGTAATGTTACCGCTAGTGTATAGTTACAATAGATTAGAAGCACGCAGTGGACACCGGTGTCAGCAGAGTTTAATTCGAAGGCGTCTGAGGTGCTGAGACACACCGAAAAACATTACACAGTCATTAAAGACAGGGACTGATCCAGTGATGCTGATAAAAATAAAGAAAGGAAAACAAACGTACAATCACTAAGGTCACTAGGTGAGTTATTTTTGCTGGCATGCCATCTTTGAAGGTGGCATCCAGTTTTCCTTAATAATTTGTGTTTATAGCTCATTCACATCTCTGTCTTCTCTCTGCATTCTGAAGTGACGACACTGAACTTGTCATTTTCACTGTGAAGTCTGTGTACAGGTTACACAAACAACACACAACGTGTCAATTAGTGAGCTTTATAGGTGTTGGTGGGCATATTTTTTCAGTCTTTATGCTAAGCTAATCACATTGAGCATTGGCTCACAGAACATCTGATGTGGTGGTTGAGGGTTTGGATACATAGAGTGTGTATACATTTCAGTTAAATCATACAGAGGGAAACAAATCATACACATTGTGAACTCCAGTAGATCTATTTAAAACAATTACATAATTATGGCTTGTTAAGTATTTGAAAAGCCAACTTGTATTGTATCAGAGCAGGAGAGCACATCCTGCATGACTATTCAGATTATCTAACCTTTGCCATTAGAAGAAAAACACACTCCTGTTAAGCATGCTGGTTTAAGCTTGAGCAACCTGCAGGAGATCAATGACCAGTCAGGTGAAATGACAGCTCATAAAAGTGAAGCTGTTGGAGAAGGTTGATTAGGACAAACATCCATAAACCCCTGAGACCGAAGAACATCCCCAACTCCTCTAAATCACGTACACACAAGTTGTGCAATTATCTTGCTCTTCTTTCCTCCCTCAGGCAATGGTGTCACATCGTAAAGAGGAACATAGCATTGTTTATGACTTCTGACGGTTAGCTGGTGAATGCTCAGGCTGAGTCTCATCTACTCTGATCACAGCTTGACAGTTTCAGTATAGCACCTAACCTGTTGACTGATAATAACAATATTATGGAAAGCAAAGGGGAAGTGAGGATACATAGCCTTAGCATATAGAGATTTTGTTGGAATCTGACTATGCGTCACTACAACTGCTGATTGTCTTATACTGGCTCTTCATTTGGATGTTGTTGTTGGATCCTCCTTCTCTTGCTCATCCTCCTCCTACTGCAGTAGTGTCAAGCAGAACAATATATCTTCCTCACCTCCAGGCAATAGCTAATAGTGACAATGCTGTCTGAGGGGGTCAAGGCCTTGTGTTAATTTAACAGCCCTGCTAAAGGTCAACAGTGTCACAAACAATTGGTTCTTTGGAGAGGAATCCTTAAACAAGACTGCACATGATGTATGAGCATCAGAAGACATGAATGATGTTGGGTGATATGTCTAATAGAACATGTTTTTCACTGACTTTCAATCCAATTGGTTATCGCCTCATAATTACATGTGTATCATGACTTGTAGACTTCAACGGGATTTGCCTAGCAGCACAGCTTAGTGGGTGTTTTTCTCTAAAAGCAGATCACCATACTCGTTCTTTCAGTTTACCACAGACTTTTTAGCCGATGGGCTGTTATGATCTCTGTTATATTTAGTCACAAGGAGCCAGAGGATTTCAGACAGCGTTCGATGATACTCTTTCTGCTTGTATCAATGTCACCACCAACAGTGGTTTTGTCTTCTGAAGCCAACTAGTGCTTTCACAATGTTACATTGGTATTGCCCTTTTGGAGAACTTTTTAGACCACCAGACAAACACCATCATAGAAGTCCAGGTTGAAGTCAGCTCCAACAATGGCTGCCCCGAGGGTCACTGTCAACGAGGGGCTTTGTTCCCACCCATCAAAAGCCTAACCATAATTACAAACTGTCAGAACTATTTCTTAGGATCTGGCTGACACAATACCACAGGGACATACCTTACATCATTCTGTAATGTGTTAAACATGTGGAGAGTAATTCAGAGGAAGCATTTCTGGTGGTTCAACCTTCATGCTATAGAGGTTATAGACCAATAATATCTGCAGCAACAAATGTCCTGCCAACTTACAAAGTATTGAAAACCATTTAGAAACCAAAGAGCTGTGTTACTTCTGGTTCCAAAAAACAAGATGGCAATGGTCAAAAGTCAGTCCTGGCTCAATGAAGTCTTGGTTTTGTACATTTTATTTAAAAGGGGATCAAGTTCAGTTTAAATAGA
>CM056561.1:10225000-10487500 GCA_029721515.1 Synanceia verrucosa | reverse complement strand
CTATAGCTGATAGCTATAACATAGGTTTACTGAGTGGAGATTTATGCATCATTCATTAAAATGGGTTGCACCACAAAAAAACTGTTCCTCCAGAATAGTTAATTAAATAATTAAATATTTACACCTGGTGTGACAGATAGGTCAACTTTGCATAGATTTACCTGTGTATGCAAATATAAATAGCATTCATGAACCAATTCACAGAGGATTGGGAGATTGGCCAGAGTGACTTCCTGTTTACATAGCTGATATTGATTGTTTCTGATTGGAAAGTGCAGCCAATATTTGCTCACGCTATGAGCAACACAACAACAGGCTACAATAATCAGCCTAACTTTGAAACAAGATAGCAGTGAACAGAGCGACCTTTATCCTTTTAGAATGACGTCTGTCCAGGTTAATCAGACCGAATGACAGTTGAAAATAGGAAGTAAAAGTGCAAACAGAGAAAAGAACAGGGAAGAACTTATGAAACACATGAGAAATAGGAAGATGATTGTGTTTCCAGAAGTTGCACAAGTGTTGCATCTGTTGTATTTTTTTCTGAATAATTTAGGCTGATGAGACACCCTCGGATACACTCCCTGTTACCTGGAGGGCTGTTTGTGTGCATATGAGAGTGTGTCAGCTGAGCGTGTAAGAGCATGCCTGTATACTGTATGTGTGTGTGTGTGTGTAGTTCAGTTTACTCAGTTCAACTGACGTCACAATGACAACCAGTGAATCAGCCTCTAAGTCGTGTGTGTGTGTGTGTGTGTGTTTGCAAAAAAGTGCTGCAAATGAAAAAATGGGCCGCCGAAAGCAACAAATAGATTAACAGCAAACTAAATGATGCAAGTCAAAAACACAGGCAACCAGGGAGAGAAGTGACCTTAGAGCAGTGGTCTGCAACCTGCAGCTCTGGAACAACATGCAGCTCTTCAGCCCCTCTGCTGTGGTTGCTTATGGCTTTTAAAATATAATTTTTGATTTTTGATTTTGATCCTATTTATTTATTTTGTTCCAGAATTACCTTATACTATAATAACAATTTTACAAATATTTTCTCATATAAAAAATGCAGCACTTGCTACTTCAGTGGCCGACACATGCACACTAAACTTTTTCTCCTCTTCATAACAGTTTGGTAGTGCTCCTCTATATTCACATAAATGTCACAAACTATAACTGTATGTGAAACTTTCTAAGCTGTGTTTGTGGCTCCTTAAAAATGTTAATTTGTGGAGGAGGAGGAAAATAGCTCTTTTGATAGTAAAGACCCTTGAGAGAAGAGAGTGTGTTTATTTATGAAGTGGGAAGAAAAGTGGAGTAAAGAGGCCACATAAAAATGTTTTCTTTTTAGTCCTTTACAATATTATAGAGGAGACATTTGCATAGCTCTTGTTGTCCACTATACTTCCAGCCCCAGGATTGGCGTTCTGAGGATAGACCTGACCTCTGACCTCCCTGAGGGGTGGAGGGGATATGATAAAAACTAATTTCCTGTGAGAAAAACATGTCACGTTTCACCAGCTGCAGAGATTTTTGATAGGGACCTAAGAAAAGACACAGTGTCTTGTAACTGTGACACAAACGGCAACTGGATCAGATGTGCTACGTGGTTTTGGTGACGTGGGAATACGATAGAGAGAACAAGGCTCTGCAGTGTGGAGGGATGTCAACATGACGGGCCATAATAACATGCATTCAGTCCTGACCTAGAACAGAAACCAACACACTGTGATATCAGCTCTACTTCACCTGGTAAGAGAGCCATGTTTCCAATTCAGACACACACATGCACAGATAGAAAGACACAGCACACACACACTGTCCAACAGTCACACACTCATGTAGATGCAGACGCACACAGCCAGTGAAATTCCACACCACTCCTCTGCTCTGTTCAGGTTACATTGTGCTCTATGAAGAGCAGCTACTCCACTGACTGAGCGAGACAAGTGAATGATATAAATGATCCTGCTGAAACTTTCCTCTGACAACTTCTTTTAAATGGGGAAGATATATAAGGCATATAAAAGGGATATAAGATATAAAAGGGAGTGTGATGTTCATTTGTGTCACTCATATTCATCATATCTGTATTCTTCTTCTGACCCAACTTCTTGACACTTTTTCCTTTAAACTTCATTCAAACATTCAAAATATCCAGCTCATTTAAGGCTCCGGTCACACAACAATTGCACGATAATGCTTGTCGCAACGTTGCCAGAAGTATTTCCGCCTTTCCCTCAGTTCCGAGTGACAAGCATGTAATACATATGTCACGCCGACAGGTGGCGCTGCAAAGAAACATGGAGAGACCCATGAAATGAATGAAAGAATGCAATGAGCATGCACATTAAGTCCTTGTTTACTTCACATGACGTCATCGTTACAACACCGGGTACACACTGCAACTCCCAAACGGTCTTGTCAGATCTTCTCACTCTGGAACCCGTTGTCAGAAAATACCGCTGTGGGTCACCGACAACGCCAGAATCATCTGTACACAAGGAGGAAACAGTATTTAAGTTTGTTGGATTCAACTGCATTGTCATGTGGACGGCACCTAAGACACCTATGTTTCTTTTAGGTTTTTGAGTTACAGATATCATTCATTTCCTAAATCTCATACACTATTCACTGAGATTTGGTCAAAATTTATAGAGTTGTTGAACTGACAAGTCGACGTCCACACCTCATTTCAACTGCTGTCAGTTCTCATGCTTTCATGCCTTTCTACTGAAATATGTACTACATTTATATATCCAGTGATATTTCAACTCCTTCCATCTCTTTCTCTTCTTGTCAAATGTTTCTGGTAAAAAAAACATACTTCAGTAGTTTTATTTCTTATTTTTTATTTTTGTGAGTTCATCTATTTTCAGGGTTAGCATTTAAAACTCTTATCTTATTTAAGGCTTACACTTCAACTGACACTTGGAGGCAGATGATGAAGACATTTAAGTTCTTTTTGGCTATCAAATCTACCATGTTTGGAATGTCAGTTGTGCTCGCCAACATAGTATCAGAGCCAGTGTGATTATCTTCTTAATCTTTCTGTTCCTGTGAGTTTTGCAAGATGAGGTTTCATGAGATGATTCATGGGAGGACTGTAGAGAAACATCACACCACTGCAACCTTTGTTACTCATCCTCCCTGTCCTTTCTGTAACCATGGATACATTAGTTTGAAAATGTATTTACACAGGCAAAAATGTGGGAAAAGTACCATTAATGATTCACAGTGTGCCAGAGTACATGGGGAAATACCAGTATGTGTAGAGTCATAGACAAGTGTTACAGCATTACATAAAGCTGCGATGCATACACATCGTGAAGTGAATATCAGACATGTGATGAATGTTGCATACCATGACGCCTCCACTCCACTTTGCCTGGTACATTTCCACTTTATTTCCACTTTGCAAATCTATGACACCACATCTGGCAGTTGGAGTTTAATCCAAAAAATGTTGGAGTCAGATTCAGCATTGAGATTTGACAAATAATCAAAATAGAAACACGCTCTGTCAAAATGAATAATTCTATATGATTTATCAGTTATAAATCTATGATGACATAGCCCAAAAATATTGAGATATCATTACTGTAGCCTAAACTGTACACATTGCACTGCTACATTCGCTATAATTAATTAATTAATGTTAACTTTATGCCGACCATCTGTCACACAGAGGTACATTGAGAGGAGTTTACTACCTAAATAAAACATTTTAGATTAAAAAAAAAGATTGAAAATACATAAATCCCAGATGATGAGGCTCGGGAGGCTGCCTGGTTTATAATCCACTGGAGGAAACCCAGAAAGTGCTGTTCAAAATGCGCTTTGCATAGCCAAGTGTGTTCACCCCAAACACAGCACTTTTTTGCAGCATTTAAAGTTATAGTCAGTCATGTTAGAGAGCTAGCAAGATTTGAAAATGGCACCTCCTCTCAGCCTCCTCTAAGCTCCACCCCTCCTCCCCCTCCCGTCAGTCCTCGTCCAAAGCCACGCCCCCTCAAACTTGAACATCTGACAGCACTATGGCTGTGCAATATGTTCAAAATATCCTATAACCTCTTCAGTACAAGCTGCACCTACTACCGGCATACTGTCACAGAGAAGCTAATGTTAGCATCGGGCTACTACACGCTACAAAAGTAGCTAATTTAGCAAACATTACATATTTCATGAAAATAATAACTCCTCCTGAAGCTAAACAAATAATTACCTGTCCAACAGAAAGAAAGCAACTTCTGCATCATTTTTCGGTCCCTTCAGAAGTCTCAGTGTCTTCACCGATGTTCACTCTGGCAGAAAATATTTTTGCCTAGCAGGAAGGTCTAGTGGCACACCATTGGGGCTAATCCTGGCTCCAGCAACATCATTCACTGAATGCCTTCCTGCAAAACACTGCATCTGTCACATGTTGCCACCCCTCAAAAATTCCTGCCCCCCTCTCGCCACCCCATAAATATTTTTCTAGAGCCGCCCCTGAATGTGGGAGAAAGCTGGAGAACCCGGAGAGAACCCAGGATACGCCACAATTTCATACTATTGTCACCATACACTACAGAAGGCTAAAACTCTGCGCTGTGACAGCGCCTGCCCGGCAATAGGAGGCCATGGATTAGGTGGCTGCAGGTCGGGGTACATGTAAGAGGATTGGTTGTGTCCAATAGTCTGTGGGGAAAACATACAGATGAACAATCAACCAGCTGTACGCCTGGAGTCAACAACAGTTTAGCATAATCTGCCTTCATCTCTTTCCCCTCCTCAAACAGCAAACTGTTGTTTTTTTTCAAATTCCCAATAACTCTCCAATAACTACCTGAATATCCAGAATTCATCCCTTGTGCATTGACTCATATTGTTTATATACCTTTGATTGCTTTCTAACCTCTGTTGTCATTATTCATCATCTGCATCCATTATCAGCACCCCCTCTCCTCATCCTCTTTTTTAACCCTCGTATCCTCTCACTTTCCATTCAGCAGACATTAAAAAAGAGGTTTACCATAATCACCCCTTCCCCTCTGACTACCCCGATTCTCTTCTGTCTAATGAGGAAAATTGTAGGTCATCATCAGACAGAAGCCTCTGATGAGTTGAGCCGGTCAAAACAGGCGTTCATGTACAGAAGCAACCCATTAAATCAATAACACCAATGACGTTTGGAAATGAGGAAATAGTATTAACGTCACCTGGTTTGTTGATTTGTGGAAACAATTTGACATTTTGGTGAATATGATCATTTGTTTACTCACTGAGAGTGAAATTAAATAAAATCAGTCTTATGTCTGTGCAGGAGTTTATTGGCTTAGCATAAAGACAAAAAGGAGAGATTGAAAAAAAGCTTGTCAACAAAGTCTATTTCATGTGTTCAGTCTGTACACAAACCAATGTATTGTGAATTTATAGGGAGTTTTGTTGTTCGTGTATTAAACAAACAATGCAGCATTGTTATTAGTGAGATTAAGAGGTGCATAGATAGATATACACACTTGAATGCACAAATATGAGCAGAGTATTCAATTCTCATCAAACTCTCAGAAAGATTAATCATGATTTTTTTCTTCATAGTATGAAACAAAAAGTATTAGTAGTGGTTTCAATTCAGCCCTTTTAAATCATATATTATAATTTGCTATAAGTATTTAAAGTGGCAGCCAGTAGATGAAAGTGTGTCTCATCTCGCCTTCAAAGTAAAGCGCTCTGCAGAGGAACAGTGAAAAATGTTTCTGTTTCAGAGCAGATATGTAGATTGTCTTTCAGTTACAGACTGGAGCTGCAGAAAGGCAGCAGATCTTTGTGAATCAGCTCTTCTCTGCTGGAATCACACTCAGGATTTCAGCTCACCTGGCCTCTTCTTTCACTTCATGGTTTATTCACACACACAAAACACTCAGATGTACAGTGTGCTACATCCTCCTTCACATTATGCGTGAGCAGACATATCTTGCATGTGTTCTCTCACATTGTCAAAGCTTCTTTTTTTCATTTTCACATTCACTGCTACATAGAAAAGTGTTTGGCTAAATCTGTATAAGAAATGACCACTCCACAATTCACCAAAGACTCAGCTTTCCATTTTCATATAACACAAAGAAAAATAAAATCTTTCCACATGGGACCCATGTCTTTTTCCTTTCCTTTCTCTTTTCTCTCTAATCCTCACTTCTTTGACCCTCTTTGTCCCAACCCCCATTCCTTTCCCATGTAAATGTCCTCCCTTTCACTCCCAGCTTTGTCTCCACCTCCATTCTCTCGCTTCTCTGCCTGATCTCCTCCCATCAGAACCGCTAGCGTTGTGGTATCCTGGAACACTCCCATTCCTCTCAGCTTGATTTCTGGTCAGTTTATGCATTATGACAACTGTAGTCATAGGTTTTGCTTTGTCTCTCTCTTTAATCAGCTGTTTGTCTTCAACCTCTGTTGATCCTCAGCTTGACATTTTGGACATGGACGGTTTCATGGATGCATAAAGCTCAGTGGTGCGAAAAGGATTTGATGCCGTTGTTATAAAATACAAGCATACTAGTGTTTCCTCTGACCCCATCTATCCCCGTCCTGACTCACATGAACGTCGGCAAAAAAAATTACTCTGGATTCAATCATTAGTGCATTTCATAACTTTTAGGGCCTAATGATTTAATAATGGCTTTCAAGAGTTCATACTGGGAAGTTAATTTACCCTAAAAAAGTTATCCATCGAGTAACAGACATCTCTTTTCAAACATAAGTCTACTGGAAAAAGTCTTTTTGGGCCCATTGGCTTCACATGATAGACAGAAATTCCACCATTCGGCCATCTTTCTGGGGGCTTGGTTGGATCACGTCCACGTAGAAATATCTAAAAAAAAACTCCTACTGGAAGGGTTGGCATGTCATTTTGCACAGACATTAATGCCTCCAGTAGTATCGCTAGGTCCAGATTTTAATGTAGGCCTACCAAATACCTGCAACTGCAAATTCCATTTTCACCTGTATTTTGTGTTTATTGCTAGATAGTGAATGTTACTATGAAAACATGCTAAGCTAAGTTGGTGAGCATGGTCAAAATGACACTTGTGTAACAGTATTAGCAATATAATGGTAAATGCAAAAATGCAAAAATGACATTTTGCACTGTGCATGACTAGAGCCCCACAGAGCTGCAAGTGTGGCTGACTCTTGAGTGCTAAATCCCAGACATGAGTCAGCATTATAGCATTTCCAGCTCTTTCGTCTCAGAGTCAATAGGTTCTTGGTTAGATGACTGAAATCAGGTCTGTGGTCAATACAACCTGAAGAGATTTTAATGTTTTGGTCTATGACATCCCATACAATTCGTACAAAAATGTATAATTATTGCACCTGAATAAATAAAATGTAACTGGCATGCGTTGGTTTCTCACCTTCCCTTAGATGCTGAGTCTTCATTTTCCATTTTCATGCATCAGCCAAATAGCTGAAATATGAGCTGCACTGTCCTATTTGAGTCTCATGTGAGAATTCTTGCATGAACAACCGCGACTATTTGTCTTTTTTCTGCTTTGATGCCACAACCACAGGCAGGGCTATGTGGGGAAACCATGCTAATGGGGTACATACTTGTTCCTCTACCAGGAAGTTCTACATAAATACCAAATATATTTACATGGTTATTGAGCAAAATCTCAACTAGTTTCTGTTTTTTATTGTCACAACATGTATTGACTGTTTCATATTTGGTTTTTTTTTCTTGGCTGTAGATTTTAATGTGACAAAACTGCTATTTCTCAAGGCTGACAAGTGGATGCCTGTTTATTAATAACCGTATCTCAGTGTCAATCAGGTCAAACACTGCACGGCCAGTAGATCTACACCATGACGACCAGCTGCTGCTACAACTGCTCCTCTTCTCTTATAACTGGAAAACTAGTGCCTCTCTATAATTCATCTGCACTCTGCAACATATGCATACACACACGAACACAGACTGCATACACACACATACACACACACACACACACACACACACACACACCAATGGCCAGGCTTATGACAAAACAACTGAGAGAGATTGTTTGCATATTTCATAAGTTCAGATCTGGGTGTTAATGGAGGAATGGTGCTGAATTATGAGCCCCAGGGTGCCATGTTTTACTGGTCACACACATCCATAAGCTTACTGTGACTCACTTATAAAAAAAAAAGCAATCCTTTTCTGTCTTTCTGTCACACAGGCATGCAGCAAGATACAGAAAGCCTTACTGTATTTCCCCACGCACATACATACTACTGTAGTTTGTGGTTTCTGATTGAAAGTAAAATGTAAGATGAAGTCTCATGGGATCTCAGCTCATCATTTGGCAAAGCCTGCAAGGTTCTGGCACTCAACCGGGCTATTATCCTCCTGATATTTCTCACACCATTATGCTGTTGCCCCCCTCCAAACCAGTAGCATCGGGGCAGAAAGGGACGCAGAGGGGACTGTTAATGGTGTGACACCTTTTATGGACGGGACAATGACAAGAAACGGATGGAGCTGATCTTCCATCTGGCACATGGGAGGCAGTGGTACATTTGAATGTTCATGCACAGACCCGAGAGCTTAAAATGCTTTAATCTGACTGTCAGCAATGACAAGAGATGTCTGAATTAGGTGATGATGATGATCAGAGGAACACGCTGTCCTCTTTTTATAGCTTTCATGATTTCAGCTTCATCTTACCTCCTTCAACTCTGCCTTACTTTAACAGAACTCTCAAAGCAAACAATAGAAACGTGCCTCTTGAATAAATGAATGCCTTTATGGCATTTTAAAGCACACATGCCACATTTACAATTCCATCCCCAGACCCAAATAAATCAAACTAGAAGCATTCACTCAGACTCGAACCATTACACCTTAATAATGCACTATTTTAGCCCCGCACCCCTGTACACACACACTCACAAGTTTATTTCCTGTCTTGCTAAATTCCTTGGCTCATTCTGGCGACCTAGTTTACAGCCCTTGCCTCTGAGCCACAGAGAGTTGGTTCCTTTTGAAGATGCATTGAGCAGCACAGCATGACAAGCCCATTATAGAGCTGGAGGAGGAGAAATCGCTCAATTACTTACTGGCAACTCTTGAGGGGAAAGCAATGTGCACTATTCACTTAACCAGATCAGTTTTTATGATTCAATAAGAAATATTGTCAAGTGTTAGCATGCACACAATAATCTATTCTCTCCCGATGCATAATACACACTCACATGAGACATAGTAAGAGCTATATTGATGTAATTAGCTCAACTTTTTTATTTAAAGTTACCCTCGCCGCCAAGGAGGTTATGTTTTCACCGGGGCCGGATTTTCGGATCAGATCCGATTCAATGGCACCACCAAAAATTAATCCGTTTTAAGTTAGGCCACTTCTGGCCAATCCTGAAAATTTCATCAAAATCTGTCAACAACTTTTTGAGTTATTTTGCGAATCAACAAACCAACAAACATAATCTCCTTGGCGGAGGTAACAAAACTGTCAGCCTGGTGTGTTGTTTAATCTTCTATGTACCGTTAAAAGAGACACGTATGCAGGGATCATTATCAAAAACGTAACAGTGACCTTTGCCCTCATGACGACTGAGTAAAGTAATGTGTGTACATGTAAACACACCTGAGCACACCCACACATGCAAGTGCATTCACAGATGTAATCAGGCTGACATACAGTTCAGCAGATGCAACCATGCTGCAATGATGAACACGCACACATACAGAGACCCAGTTAAGCCTCATGCTCACCTAAATGCTTGCATGGACACACACACACACACACACACACACACACACACACAAATCCCTTGTACAACAATAGTGAAATATTAATCCGAGCTCACAGACAGACTCTTCCTCAAAAAGATGAGTGGTGAGATGGACTGACGAGACGAGAAACAACAGCCGGCAGTAACCTACATATCATGAGGTTTCCTGCTGGATCACCAGGTTATTCCACATTAAAATCTCTCCACTTATTCTACCATAGCACTGTTATAATTTAAAAAGTGTCTTCTGGCTGTGTTATGCTGTGGAGCCTGAGATGAGAGATGAAAGGAAGGCTGTGTGTTTAAATAGAATCTATTCAGTGTGACAAACTGTCAAGACAGCTCTCAAAATCAGTTCATCATCCAGAAAAAATTGACATTTGTCAAAGCAGAAGCAAACTGGAAGCACGCCACTTTGGTATTGCCGCAGCATTATCTCATCATGCACATATTCAATGTGACACAACATTTATACACTCTGCATGTGATAGGAGGCTGCAGCATTCATCACAATATCTCTCTTTCTCTATGAATGGGGGTGAATGTCACTGTCACCACTTCAAAGTGGACTTTTTTGCATCTGCTCCATCAGAGAAGTGCTTCATCTACTGTACCATGGACCCGTGATGCCTGTGTGTTGGATGTAAAATGGTGTACATGCATTCATAATGACACATGACTGCATGTGACATACTGCAAGCTTACTGAAACAAAAGAGATTGAGGAACGTGCAGCATCATTGCGTGGCTGAGCATAAGCTCTGCAGCCTTACGGAGGCAGGTTTGCCAACATTAGAGCTGAAAGTGGGCTACGTCGTGCATGTGTAATTAGAGCAGGGTTTTTCCTCTTGAATAGCTCCTCAGGTCTGTGAAGAGGATGAAGACAGAAGAGGATGAAGGCAGAGACTGTTTTGGTTTATGTATTATTTACATGGTCTGAACACCAGCATTTTCTTTTATTCCAGGCTGTTTTACGATGATGAAAGAGATTGAGAATCAATTCATTAAAAACTTTTTTTAACCAGGGAGGTTTGCAGTCATTTTACCGTCTCAGCACTTGAATCGACATCAAGCTAGTTTTTTTTTACACTCTCATTGAGGTGCTCTGTTCACAGGGTAAATATTTCAATATCCACATGTATGTTTTATTTAATATTAAAACAGATTAAACATTTTCTGAAACATACGTTGTAATTTTGACATCATAACAGGCACAGACACTGTATTTGGCTGGTTGTTGTATCTATTAGATACTTTCCCACACTTCAGTTCAGCTCGAATGACAGCTGCTTATGACCGTTTCACTGTACTGCTGAGTACCAGCTGTGGTCCAACGGTTCCACTGAGACAACTGGCTCATACACACACAAACACACACACACACACACACACACACACACACACTCTGTGCTCATGAGGCCCCATGAGGAGGTGATCGAGGCACACGTGGAGAACACCACTATGCAAATTAAAGATCTGTTTTAAATGGATTAAACGTACAATTTCTCGTGATGAACTAGATTCAGGAGTAAACCTGTATATATGATGGCCATAATTACCTGGTTAAGATGATGTTTTAGAATCAAACTGAGATTTAAATTCTCCTCACTTTTTAACGTACATAAATAGAAACTTGAATATTACAACATTTTAACGTGACAGCGCTATGTTGGGAGAGACTGCCTATTGACGGGGTATTTTCTGCAGAAGAAAACAAGAAGATATGTCACTGAAGAATGACATCCTGATAAAACACATCTTTGCTCTTCGAACTCACTGCTGCAAATATGTAACCAAGGGCAAAAACTCCTGCTATCTCATTAAACACACACACTTATCTACACTTACATATAGGCTACATAAAAACACATATGCTTGGCCTTGTGTGGTCATGTAAACAGGTCAGAGGTTATCAGATACACACAGGGAAGCAAATACAGGGAAGCAGACAAGCTGGAAAGAGGAAGATGATTATAATGTCATGACAGAGAGGAATGTGACGGTTCATTGTCTCACAACACGTTCAGTCTGCATGCTTCAATTGGACCTGCGTGAGTGTTTCTGACATCATGACTAAGTGTTTTCGCCTGCCAGGAGCAGTCACAAACAAGCAACAGGAATCATCATTTCACGGTATTTTATGTTTTGATTCAAAACAAGAGGCCGCTTGTGCAAACCCGCCAAATGAACAGGGAAGGCTTGTGCAGCTAGGATGAGGACAGATCAGTTGAGCCTGCATCATGCTGCAGAGGTGCTTAACAGGTCAGAGGTCATATGTTCAGCTACAGATCAGCTCCATCGATGTGTTTAGGCTGGCCTCCAGCCTCCTGTCTCGCTACACACAGGATGAAAATGTGTTATCTGACACAGTCGTTCCGCAACACAACGCACCATTTTTACTATGATCATCTGGTCATTTTGATGTGTTGTGTCTAACAATCCAACAATCTATTGCTTCATAACATCAGGCTTAAAACCTACAACAATAATAAATAACTAGAAAAGCACTCAGACAGCTTTTTATTTAAAGTTACCCCCGCCGCCAAGGAGGTTATGTTTTCACCGGGGCTTGTCTGTTTGTTGGTGCATGACACCACATGTACAGCTACCACTGATGCACTGCTATCACGTACTTTCTAACTCCAGGGACGTATACTCGGTCAAAAATCACTGTCCCTTCCAATTTTGTATTCTAAAGTTTTTCAATCAGAGATGGGGATTTTTCATCCAGTCAGAGGTCAGGTAAATTTGGAGCCTCTGACGGCAAACTCTGTTTCTCTTTCTCTCTCACACACTTGCCAGTTTTCATTTTCTGTGCGTTTGGCAGCCTTCATATGCGGTAAACTCCATGTTTCCGCTGATTGCTGCTGGCCAGACATTTTGTTTTGGCTGCAGATGGACAGTGTGAATTCCTTTCCAAACATAGTAAAAAAAAAATCCTTCACATTGCTTTTGAGCTTTGTAGTGACGTATATTCAAATTTTCCTTACTTAGCCTTTTTTCCTCATTGACTTCGCTGTCTCACTTGGACTCCTTTTTCCACCGTCTATCCTCCCTAAAAAGCTACTGAATGAAAGAGAATTTACATGTGAGCAAAGGATCCAAACATAGCCTGCACACTGCAGGGCATCTGCTGGGTGTTTGCACGTGTGACTGTATATAACATCAAAGACCAACAGATCTGTTCCCAGATTGCTTTGCTGAGTCCGAGGCCTTCAAAACCACGTCAGTCCACCTCCGATCAGAAAATGTCCTCACAAGTCCTTCACTCATACCAGTGTCTAGAAAAAATACTTACTTCAGACTTCCTGAAAAGAAATAACTTGTCAATGAAAAACACAACACAGTCATTTATTTCCATTAATGTGGCCATTCTGATCAGTCAGTGATCCAGAATCCAAGCAAATGTGCAAATTAGTATAAATTCCTGTTTAATCAAAAGCAGCAAAACTGTAGCACCTAAGACAGAGGTTGTAATGGAGGATGGAGCTGCAGCGGCAAGCAATGTTGCGCAAGATTATCAGCAGAGAAGTAGTGAAGCGTCACGTTACACCTGCATCAACAGGACGTCGTTGATAGCCACACAGCTGATGAGGAAGAAACAGGCATGACTCAAAAATGATCTGCAAGTTGTTCTAAATGAATTAAAATTCATTGCATCTTTTCAATATAATGTGTGTTAATAGTTTGCTAGATGGTTTGAACCACAGCAGCAACTGCACTGTCAGCAAAGCTTAGTTTAGAAAGGATGGATAAAGAACTTTCATCCCTTCTAAAACACTTTAATTACCTTGAAACTGCAGGCTGCTAACAGGCCTGAAACTCAGATAATACGCTCTAACACATCACCACTTCAGCCCATAAATACCACCAAAGAGTCGTTTTAACAGGAAATCAATGTTACCTTTAACTGCTGCTGATGGTGAGTTTTTGAGTTCTTTTTTATTCATGAATCTGTGTAACTGTGTTTACTGTCTATTTAAAAGCCTGGACCGAGATGGAAGGTATTTATGGTTTGATCCTGTCTGAGAGATGAAAGCTGCACAATGTCCAAATCTATAGATGAGCGTAAACAGAGCAGAGCTGGCAGTGTGTTCAGGCAGCAGGCAGATGAACAGATAACAGAGCAAGACAGAAAGATGGAGATATGCAGAGCTCTGCAACAACACGCTAAGCTAACACAGACAACCATGTTTGGTTTTCCCACGGGATGTACAGTCGGTCCCAGTGACACACACACACACACACACACACACACACACACACACAGAGTCAAAAACACAGAGATCCCATCTGCCCCGGCGCCTTAATCAGCTTATCAGTCTATCTGCACTGAGGCCGTTCAGAAGGACTATATCAAGCTTTGACATACATTAGTGCTTCTACTGGGATCAAGCGATACTGTTATAACTGAGCACGTAGTCACAGACACACACACACACACACACACACACACACACTATGGTGCTGATAACATGCTTTGAACATGCAAACAAATTTGAATTTAAGGATGTATGCATGCAAAGGAAACACGTTTCCATCTTAAAAAGATTGGAAACATCATCTGCATGTAAGAAGCAGAAAACACATTTAACATGCACACAAACTGGAGGACACAAACTATAAGACAGAGACACGCAACAGAGCATGTACAGGCAAACACACACACTGTGTGTGTGTGTGTGTGTGTGTGTGTGTGTGTGTGTGTGTGTGTGTGTGTGTGTTTATATTGTGACAGGATGCCAAAGCCCAGATGATCTCTCAGTAAATATGGACATATGGTCAGCAGAGACAGAGAGTGTGAGGATGACAGAGGACATTGTTTGTGAGTTTTCATCGTCTGTCAGGGAGACAGCAGCAGTTGGACACATCTCATCCATCCGGGGACGTGTGTCCTTTCCCAGAGCTCAAGGGTATAGCCTTTTGGACGCTTCACAGCATGTGGGCATTCTTGATTATGTAATGATGAGATGCTACGAGATGAAAACAAGGGGAAAGTTGTGCCAGACTGACTAGTTACTTATGTAAGTTCAGCAGAGTGACTTGAAGAAGTCAGGTGAATGTGTGCATCATGTATCAGAACAGAACAAAACCTGTGATCGGTTTTTCTATTCATATCAGCTTGTTTTTTTTTTTAACTGTCTGCTACATCAGGTCAAATACATATTTAGGAAAGACATGTTCAGAGATTTTCTCCAGATGTTCAGTGGTCATACCATACAGCAACAGCTCTCTATTTCTGGTTTACATCTACAATAATAAAAGTTGTGAAAAAAAATTGTGAAAAAAAAAAGAAAATAAAAAAATACAAGATAATCATTCCTGCACCATTAAAGGGGACCTAACATAAAAACAACCCATTCAGTTCATTCCAGGCTGTCTAGAGCAGCAGACTGATCTTTTTCAGGACAGGGTCTTAAAGAGACAGACTCTAAAATGAAGCGTTTTGGACAGATGGTGAATACATGAATATTCAGACAGACAGGATGAGAAAAACAACATGTTTATCGACATTAAAGCATGTAAACATGTTCTAGTAGAAATCCAAAATACAAAAATTAAACTGAAGATGTCCCCTTTAATTTCATCCACACCTTTGTAACTTGAAAAAAAAAAAATCATCATTAATTACCCCTTTCTGATGCTCTGTGACCACTCAGCTGCTCCACTGCCGAGGTTATTTGCTCACACAACTTATTGGCACTCCCAGTATCTCTTCTTCCTGTCTTCCTGATACCCATTTCCCCTCTTGTCCTCTTTCGCTTCCATGCCTTTAAACTGCTGCAATCTGTCTGTTTTTTAGATCTGCATTTCTCTCTCCCCTCAGTGGCGCTGGCTATTAATCACAGTAGCCTGGGACATCAAGCGGCTGCTGTCATGATGCCCAGCCTCTGGCTCCAGGAACAAATATTTATCATTTGCAACAGCGAGTTCCAGTCCTCTGGCCACCCACATCCTCAAAAGCAGTAAATTAGGGCCACGTTTTGGAGAAGATACCACATGCAATGATGTCATGATGTGAGGGGACTGTTATTTCTGTCATGCCGGGCCACTGTGAACGGTCGCAGGCCTGAAAGAGGCACAAGCCACAGTCCAGCTGTCTGAAAGCTCTACATGTCTGTAGGTTCTCAGTCATCCAGGTTGAGATAAATTAAAAAGAATCAATTGGACTTGTTTGAGGTTGGTTGAAGATGTTTCATCCCTCATCCAAGTGCCTTCTTCAGTTCTAACTGATCTGTAGAGAGTCCAGTGTCTACAAGTCAGTCAGTCTTTTGTTTGTTTTCTGCTCCAACAGGAGTGTAACAGCGCTTTCACACTGAAATTAGCATGTCGATGCAGGATTTTCTAACCAAGATCAAGCCGCCTTGGTTCAGCATTAGGGCACTTTCACACTGCCAGCAGTCACAGGTCTGACCTCCTGCAGTGAGAGCTGAGTTTTGAGATTTGAGATCTGAGGCTGCTATTGAGTATGCTAAAACAGTATGTGAGATTTTTTTTAGTATGTCTGAAACCTTAGTATGAACCCAAATAGTACGTGAGGTGCATTCTATTTCCAGTAAATATTACAGTATGCAAACACTGGACACTACGCCGGCATAAATGTCCCACAATGCAACGCAGCGGTGACGACGACGACGACAACAACACAACGGACAATGGTGGTTATTAACATATATGATAATAACATATCAAGGATGTATTATTAAATGTATTGATATCACAGATTGCCAGTAGAGGTGATGTTGACACGGGTTACCACGGTTACACATCCCCAATCCAACTGGTGAGATGTTCTCAGGAAGTACGTCACTTCTGCACTAAGCAGTGCATCCGAAAAGATGCAAACTACATTTATTCACTCAAAAATATGTTGAATGATAGTACACATGTTGAGTATGTAGTGTATAGTATGGAATTTCAGACACAACCTGAGTGAGCAGCTCTGCAGCCGTGGAGCTTTCATAATGACAGCCTGACAGGCTGCCCAGTGACTAAAAAGACCTGCAACGTGCAGTCTGAAAGGGCTTTAAGTATGTGGACTCTCTACCAGTCAAGTAGCACTGAAGCATCTTGGATGAGTGGTGAACACATCACACATGCACACCTTGGATTACCATGATTACGTAACATTTTGTGCTATCAGAAAAAAATCCAACAGTTTCTGAAAAGCTGAGACGATGCACTTTACAGCCAATACAGTGTCATTATGGTAATTTATGGTAATAATTTGTAGTAAAAAAATGTACATTTAAATTTTTTTTTTAATTTTTGTACATTTACAGTCTCCAAAAAATTTATTGTAAATTCTTTTCAAATTTCAACTTGAAAATGCAAAATTGTAACATGCATTAAATTGTAAATTATTGCCAGATATTGTAATTTCCAAGTCATCTGCACTGGCTCACAGGGTCTGACTAGAAGAAGATACTGTACATACTTTTAAACTATGCTATCAAGGTGCATTCTGGGAAGTGTAGTATCCGGTGTTTTTATGGAAGTACTCCACAAAATCAGTGGATTTTAAAGTATAGGAGATATCTGCACATCCAGCTGTCTGTGGTCGTTGGAAAGTGCTCTCTTAAATATGTGTTGGAATCTATTTTTTCTGGTTTTACTAATATGTGGAACATAATGTGGCAGATTCATAACTACCTGGATGCTGAGTACGAGCAGCGTCTTCATTTCTCAAAACTCATATTGGAACATTTTTAGCAGAATTCTCCTTATAGAGTTATTTTCATACTGTTGCCTAAACTAACGGTGAATGAATGCTTGCCCTCAGTGTGGACAGCAGCTTCACTAGATTACCAGAAAGTATGTTCCCCTTTCACACCCATTCATTTTACCCTCCAGCACTGTGTTTAACTGAGCAGTTGCTGTCTGGATAAGGGTCCTTAGCCCAGAAACAGGGTGTGGTGTAGGGGGGAACTTTGGTGGGAGGGTGGGGGTGTCACAACAGACTTGCAGCCAGTAGCACACTGTCATAATGCAATTTCATGTGAGGGACTAATGAAAGACAACAAATCCAAGAGCAGAGTGAGTTCGTATGCGAGTCAACATTTCCATGTAAATAATGCAGCCGTCAGACTCTCATAAGAACACAAGTGAAGTAAACAAAACCCACCAACAGATCAGTGAAAGTACTGCGCATCAATTATTGATGGTGATATGAGGACCAAACGCCTGCCTGTGTTGAACTGGACTTGCACCACCTTTCAGATCAGAAACCGAGGACTTGGCAGCAGGGATTCATAAACTCCCAAAACACTGAAGAAATCTGTTTGCAGCCATAACCTGGAACCAGGAGGCCCATCAGCACCCAAGCAGGGAAAAAAACTGTGCACAAGGACATACTTTAACATGTTTTTTATTAACTGTTTAGAATACACCATGGTAAAGCATTTTGGATCTCTCACTTGAAGACTCTTTGGGCATCCAGTGCTGAATTCAACAGCACACTTCGTTCACCGTCGCTGCCGTCGTGTTCTCCAGCCCTCTGATCTGACTACCCTTCGTCTACCTGTGATCAGTGAGAAGTGGAAAGTCTGGCTGGTGCTCGTACTGAGTATCCTGAAATGTTAAAGGAAGTAGACTCAGAGAGCGGAGAACTTGAACTGGGGAGACAAACCACTTTTTTTTTTTGCTCCTCTACGACAAACAGGAAGTCAAATAAATACAAAACAAACTTAGTTTTGTGCTGCACACAGAGCAGCAGAGCATGTAACACCAGTTTTCCCCTGTTAGCAACATTCACACCTAGCATGGGAGCATGGTGCCTGTATCTGCATGTGTGTTTAAATGTCCTACCTAAACTGTGTTTGTAGTAGATATGATCAGATTGCACGTAAGAGTAAGACTGAATTCTACACAAAGTTGTCAAATACTAAAAAATACATTAAATTAAATTTTCAAAATAAATATTGGTCCAAATATTGTTAGCATGCCGAGTACATCTTCCTGAGTCACTTCCTGAACCACCATACATTATCTTTTTTTTTCTACACATTTCAGTCCTCATCCTTTGATTCTCTCTCCATTCTTACTGGAGGAAAAATAACTTTTTCATGCCACACTTGCTTCAACCATCCATCATAAGACCAACCCTCATCATGTGACTTGCTCTTTCATGCGTGCCAAGACATAAATTGTAAACAGATTTCTCTCGCTGCACCAGTGCAGCATAATCCAAGATATGAGACCATGTTTCAGACGCAAACACACTTGGAGACGTTACCGTCAGATACGGGATACAGATTGCAGCTGCTCCCACATTTATAAGAACTGACCTGAATGCCGTGCAATGATCATCTGTGTGCTTCGTTAACGTGACAAACCTGAAAATTAATGTATACAAACGTTTCACTCGCATGCTGACAGAAATTGGAATAATAACAGTCTTACAGCCAAAAGTTTTTTTTTTCTTTTGAAGATAAAAATGTTTATGGAAGCGTTTTGTGTGAAGTTTCACAGTATCAACGTGGTTCTTTTCCTGGCTTGCTCAACAGTCACTGTGTATCTTCAGAGTCTCCAGCAGTTTGCAACCAAGTTCCAGTAGCTTTGTGCTGCTGAGCTCTCCGACACACACACACACACATACGCACACACACGCACATACACACAGAGTACCTTTACGAGAGGAACCACAATAACAAACATCCTCTGCCTTCATCCTCACATCATCATCATTTATACCAGTCTATTATTGCTTTCATATACCAATAGTTATAAAAAGTCAAGTGAAGTAAAAATGAAATGTATCATCTGTTTAGTCCTGCAGGGAAGCAGTCCTGACTTGCAGTCTGGATGCAAACACTGATAATTTCCAAAACAAGTGAGTGTTCACAGGAAACAGAAAAAAAAACTACTGGATTATCCTTAAATGTGACGTAAGGCAGCAGAAGATGGGCTTTCCCTTCTTCACACGTATGTATACACACAAAAAGTACTGCTTCATTGTTTTTTCTTTATAGTCCTCGTCAGTCTATACGTTAGACACAGCGTTGTTGGTGTCTCGCGCCTGCCGGATGCCGTACAGCCACTTGATGACTCGAGCGTTCCTCTCGATGACGGAAATGCCGTAAGGGACCCGTTCGCTGGCTCTGCTGGGCCCGTCATCGTCGTCCTCGTCTAACCCGTCCTCCCTTGTCCGGACATTATCGTCCCCGCAATCCGAGCTGGGCGTGCTGACGCTGCGGAGCTTGGACACGGACACAATGTCTGAGTTGGCTCTTGTGAAACACTCCACTCCACCCAGTCCTTCCACCTCCCCCGGGTCCAGACCACAGTAGTTGAAGAAGCGCTCCAGGTCGGCTGTGGCGCGGGAGTAGCGGTCGCTCAGGTCTGACTTGGAGCGGTGCAAGGAGGGGTGCTTACGGGCAGAACCCTTGGAGCTGGCGTTGGATATTCGGGTGAAAGCGGGGGAGGCTGGTGGGATCATGCCAGCACGGACCAGCATGGGACTCGGCGGCAGGTGCACTGGAGGGGAGGGTGGCGTTTGGGAGGGGGTGATGAGCTGAGGTTGGTTCTGGGAGCATGTGGGAGGTGGTGGAGGTGGAACCTGGGGCTGTGCGACTTGGCCCTGGGCAGTCTGTCTTGGCCTGAGCTGGGGCTGCAGCAGGACCCTCTGAGGCTTCCTCATCTCAGCCTGAGGCCGAACGTCCACCCTGCGTACTGTCACTGAGTTCGGGGAGCTGTAGGGTGCTGGAACCACAATGCGGGGTACTCGTGCCGGAACAGGGGGTGGACGGCGGGCGGATTCTGCTGCAGTAGTCCGGAGGTTGTTGTTGAGCGGAGAGGAAGTGCAGGAGGAGGTGGATGAGGAGTTGATGGTGCCGTGATTCAGTGGCTTGAGGTTGTTGAGGAGTCGGTTGCTCCTCTCTTGTTCTGCTGACAGGCTGCTGCCGATGCTCTTAGCTCCTGAGGAAGGAGAGGAGGAGGAGGGGGAGGTGGAGGAAGAGGACTGGGAACACGGCATTGGTCCATCACATACATCATTGATGAGATTATTCAGAATATCCAAGTTAAGAGCAGGTCCTCTTCTTCCTCCTAGTCCATCCCTCCCTCCTCTATTCTCCACATCACTTGGGCAGCGGGGACTTTTGCGGGCTGGGGGGGTGCTGATCTGGCACTGGAGCATCATCCCTGGAGGAACCAGGGGCTTGCGGATAATTGGTGCTTTGATGGGGGCCTGGCGGGTGAGGGCTACCTGCTGGCTCTTCACATACTTAGCTTTGTCAGCCTCCAGGCGTTCTACAGCACTCAGTTTACGGGCTCCGGGCTCTGCCTGTCGCCGGAAGTAGTCTGGACCCTTATGAAGTATCCTGAAGGGCATGGCAGAGGTGAAAGGAACCCCAGCCAGACGACCGTCTGACGGCCGCAGAGTCTCCACTGGCATCCTGGAGGAGCTGACAGAGAGATGGTAACATTTATATCAGTCAACGGGTTTTTGAAATGGAATTATGTGTAAAGATAAAACAAGAAGAGCAAAAGAATAAATGTCTCTGTATTATTTTTATTATTTGTTAACATCCATTTAGAGTTCCCGCATGTCCTCTCTAAGCTTAAGAAAATAGCTCTTTGATAGCCTCTCTTTTGTACCCCCCTCCACCCACACAGAGCCCCCTTTAACTTCCTCACCAGTCTCTGTGCTGCTGCTCTCACTCCTCTGCTTTTCTTCCTCCTTTCTTCTCTGTCACTCCTGTTGCTCTTTTATCCTTCGTTTCCACCGAGTCCAGGCTCACTGAAAGGCTTCTTGTGGGACAGGGTCAGTCGGGGTCAAATTCCACATCAGGCCCAGTCAGACCACCTCTATTAGCTCAGCGGTGACCCAGAAGGGGATTTGGATGTAGATCGGGGTCACCGGTCAGCCACAGTGCAGCTGATGGGAGCTCTTTATCCCAAATGGAGGTCTGGTAGATCAGCCGGCGATACCGGCAACACAACAGCCTTAAAAATCCCCTTTATGATGTCTGTCCAACTCCTGTGATCGGTCCAACTCCGGTCCAGCTGTGATCACCCGGCAGCTCCACTGGAGAACCCCAAAGTCCTGGAGAGGGTTAAAAGAGATGGAAGTCCAAGTCAGATAATAGATGAGCTCTCCGTTTTCCACCGCCTCTCGTTAACAAAAGCATCCACACGCATTGATACACACTCACACACACTCTCACACACACACACAGCTCCAGCTGACAGACGGAGACTCTCTTCAACACTGAAGCAAAGCAGACGGGACAGGCTTTAATAGCGAGTCTGGTTCCTCCCAGCCGGCCAATCACACGTCAGGCCGGGAGCCTGGGGGGGACACAAGGGGCGGGGCAAGGGGCAGGAGGCGCGCTCACATTGGTCAGTCTCGAAAGGGATTCTGACCAATAGGACCCCTCCCCCTCTGAGCACAACAAAACACTGAGGCAGGGTTTTCATTCAAATGAAAATTCTTTGAAAAGGAGAGGGGGGGGCAGCAACCGGCAAAACAGCTGCAATCTTTTACATTGACTTGCATCAAGCTCAGTGGGGGGGTATAAAAACACACAACTGTTCTTCATGTTTAGCTCTTAGTGTCTTCTGCCACGGTGATGAAGACAAAAAGTGTGGACGGTCAGGTGTGTGAACATCACAGACCAAGCAAACAACAGAGGGTTGGTTTACTCTAGTCTAATCCAAGGGGTTATGCTTGTATTCTAACTGCTTTCTGGTACTTGTAGTTCTATGGTCTTAATGTTGACAGGGTCTACATACTGGGCAACACAAGCTTAGGAAGAAATAAAAAGGTCTGTATTATTTCTTTGATTTTAGGAATTAAAGTACTGCTGATACACAGCATGGATCAATTTCCCCTCTTTCCCGGAAAAAAAAACTGTTCTCTCCATCCCCCAACACTCCTCCACTCTTCACTGCTGCTCATCCCTCCCAGGCTGCTTGGTACCGTTTACAACATTACACTCCAGGGTTACATCACACCCAGTTAGTGGGCCTCCTCCCCCTCACCTTCACGTCCAACATATCTATCGCACATTTTTAATTAGTCTTTTTATAGCCATCTTACTTCCTGTCTCCTTCAACATGTGACCCTGTTTTCCTCCCCACCTCCCAACCTTCTCATCCCCGAACAGCAAAGCAGCAGCAGAGAGAAAGAGCAAAAGTGATCATGACAGCTTAGACTTGGATATACACACACACACAGGCACACACACAAAGGAAATTCAAAACCTGCAGATATGCACAAACAGTCACACACTGTGCTTTCATCTCGACTATGTGACAAACCAAAGCAGAGTTTAAAATAGTCTAGCCTGAATGTTCTAAACACATTTGCATCACAAAAAATAATGATTCACAAAGCATGAAGCAACCAAAAACCTCCAAGGAGTACATTTAGAGGATGGAGCAAAAAATATTATTATGGAAACGCTGAACAAAGAATAAAGAAAATGCTCAGAGTGAGAAGACACTTAACACCTTATGGGTAAAGAAAGGAGGGGCTGTTGTGTTAGTTACACACAGACTTTAACAGAATAATGAAATATTAAAATGGATGTAACAGAAATTCAGGTGTGTCATGCTAACAGCTGATAATATAGCCTTGTGCAGGGGATGGGAAGCAGCTGCAGAGGTGTGGAGAGTTTACATTTCTCTTTTAACGCCACTTTTTTTTTTTAATTTTTCAAACTTTTCTTCAAACTTCAAACCAATGCTTACGTAAGTGACACCACTTGAGAACAATTATCAGATTTCACACAGCTGCTTTTGGAACCACAAAGAGTTTTATACACCTTTCTTCCCCACCACATACAGTCATGCTCTCCCAGCTCCTGGAAACACATTTTGTATTTCATATGGGTGAAACAGAAGATGCACATCCTTGCAATCCACATTTAGATTTCTTCTATACAAATTTGTTTAACAGCGGTCCCAGTTCAATGTGTAATGGTCTAGAGAAACTTGGCCTCCTTTTTGTGTTTTCCACAAAATAGTTTAAAGGCACCATTCCTGACTCTGACACACAGTTTAAACATGGTTATTGGAGAAACTGTGTAAACACAAAGGGATATCATGGGATATCTCTCCAACTCAAGCACTATAAAGCAACCATGCAAGAGCTGCGTGCATGCAAAGACACACAAAGATCCCTGTCACAGCCACATAAAACCACTCATTATTCACCCCCTTTGTTATCATTGTATACACTGTTACAGATGGGAGGAATGGAGGAAGATAACAATAATTATTGTTGATGCGAGGCTGATGCGAGGCTCCAAAAATCTGGATCTGTAGCAAAGGACTGAAAAGTTCCAAATAAAAACTGTATGTGTGTGTGAGATAGGAATAACTTCCCGGGGAAACATAAACGTCTCTCTACGAGTCCGTCTTGTTTTTCTGACTTTCCGTTCATGTTCTGTTCTTGCACAAACAGCTAATGTCTCTAAAAGCGACAAGCAGCCACCACAGCGACTGACCGAGGAGTGATATTTCTACTCCGTGATGGAAACCAGCTCGGTTGAATTATCATAAAACTATGTTAACCACGCCATTGTTTTGAATGTGACTGCTTTTACATTTGGCTTTCCAACCGCTACATATTAGCGGGTAATGATATGGTTTGGTGTTTGTGTTTGTGAAAAAGAGATTGTGTTTCACTGTGCGTGAGGAATATGTTAGAAACAGAGCGAACACAAAGTGTGAGTGTGTGCATGTTAATATTTGGATCGATGTGACCAGAAATGTTGCAAAGGTTAGCAGAGGAAGCGCCTGCTGAAAGAGAGGGATGATGATGTTTCTACCACAGCTGACTATGGTCATCTACCAACCAGCCTGCTAAAGAATAATTACAGGGAGAGCCCATGACTGAGAGCTATTTGCCTTGCTGATACCTTCTAGCACTGAGTTACTGGGTGACTATAGCAAACACCAACACGTGAGGAAATGCACTTTGGTAGGGGAGGTAAGAGGAACACAGGCCAAGCAGACCTGATAGTTTTTTACTTTTTTCTGAGAAAATGACCCAAATCATAAAAAAAAAACAGGAAGGTGCAGAACTCTAAGGGTGCAAACACTGAGGGCCAAGAACAAGGTGCGTTCATGTGTGTTTGCTCTGTGACGCCAGTTGGCTCGCCATATCCCTATAGTGGCCTTGATCCCAGAGGACATTGACCTCAGATTGTATAGAAAACAACAGAGACTCCACCTAAAGAGACGTCACCAGAATCCCCCTGGTACCCAGCCTGAAGGACACAGCTTTAAGCTTGTGAGCTAAATGAATAATGTCAGCGTAGATAACAGGATCTCAGAGGTCTGGTTGAGCTAAACTCAGGCTGAGTGGGATCCAGAATCTTGCTCATGGGCAGTATGCAGATACATACTGTAGTAGCAAATAATATTTCAATAACTTATTCAACTTGCAGCTGCAGCAAGTTAGACAGCAGTGATTTTTCAGGTTGGGTCACCCACTGGAGGGACGAACAGGAAGCAATGACACATTTCACAACAGGAAAAACAGAAAAACAAACAACTCAGCTGGAGCGTTTGCTCATGACTGTGTGTGTGAGTGACCATCAGGTGGGCTCTGTTTTACGATGACATTAACCCATCTATTTATGGCCGCTTGGTCTCTTTGCCAAGAAGCCTGAACACACACTTGAGAGGAATCGCACACTAATATGCTGCTGGCCAACCACTCTAACCACTGCTTAACAACAACAACAACAACAAGAAAACAAGCATAGACCTCTAAACCCTTGACCTTTATGCTCTCCATCAGCCTCTGTTTCAGAGGTGGAGATACTGTGACTGCGTATAGAAGTATTTTGAAATGTATTCGCTTAATGCTTTTTTACCTTTACAGAAAACATCAGCATTAAGTGAATTAGCGATGCATGATCCACTTTTTTCACTTCTCCAATCTGCTCCTATGGATCAGGCCTATTGTCAGTGATACCCGATTAAAAATTTTCTTCAATATCGGTACCAATACCAATATTGGGTCGGTGCATCCCTAAAGTAAAGACAGATGTGAATATAACGTGATCCTGCAATGTCAGGGAGCTGACAGGATAGGAAGTAAGAGAGAAAGCACTGAAGGAAGGCACACCCTACAACATTTCCACAGTCTGATTTTTTGGGCTGAATGGTCAGGCTAAAACCTGGGTACTGTGTGCAACACAAGCCCATCACCCCACTGGGACACCCCAGCTTCAGTTTGTAAGTCAATAAAAAAGCCTAATAGAAGAGTTCAAAAGGTTATCAGCCACACCCCTTCCAGGAGCGCTAAAGACAGCTAATGAAGACAGAGAGGCGAGCAACAGGCCAGATGCCCTGGCCTTAGCCATCAGCTCTGCCCAGTGCCCACGCTGTTCATTTCCTACTGAAAACATCACTCGGCTGGGTGGACAACTCCACTGACATGGATGACTGGACTACAGGGGTTATGTAACTCTTATGTGCACTAGAGTCTAGTGCAAAAACAACCACTGGACCATAAGCAGACAGTTATGATAGCATAAATCCTCTCCACCACATCTGCCCATCACTGTCTGTCCCTGAGGGTCCAGGAAACACACACATCCTTGCACAATTACACCCAGGGGTGGAAATAGGAGGGCTCCAATGAAGCCCTGTCTCATGTGAATATGTGTAGCTGTACATCCATGAATGTAAGCATCCTCATTTCTGTGTGTGAAGACAGTTTTGACTGAGTAGGTAATCAGTGGAGAGCAGGTGGCTAAGTCTTCCCTCAGGAAAACTAGACCCAGCAGTTAAGACAAACATTAGACCATCTGGCATTTGCCCACATTAGAGTAACAGAATTAACTGATTCAATATACGCTGAACATGAATAAATGCAACATGATAGAATACAAAAATGTCATCCACTTCTCTGTGTTTAAAGTTTAGATATAGTGATATGGATTTCAGTTTGCTCTACCACATTCAACCAACATTTTGAAGAGTAACACTATTACAAACCTACTGGATAACAAACACGTAGGATTATAACCCTTGAGATTTACAATGTAGAGATTCTGCCGTTGCTGAACCTCTAGAGAGTGAAATAACTCAGATCCAGCAAAAAAAAATTCTGCTGATAAAAGAAACTGCTTTGATTCCCCTATCCTGGCCGTAGCCCTCCGTAATCTTCCACTCAATTAACATTTCCCTCCATATTACGTCTGGGTTTGATCCCCTTGGACTCGATTTCTCAGGATGATTTCCATCCTGGCCAATCAGCGAATGGTGGGGGATGGGGGAAGGCGGGTGTTAACGATGACATTGAATGCTCAGCATTTGCATTGTAGTCTAGCTGGTTGTAGTTTACATGCCAACTGCAAATACCTGAACAGCTATGTGTGCGCACACACGCAGGTCTATGCTGCAACTTTAGAGCCTGAAGGCAAACAAAAAAAAAATGCAGGGAGAGAGATAATATCCTCCCCTCAATGCAATAATGAACACATTCCAGAGACGCAGGCGTGGACGCAATCACATACTGCTATCCTCAGACACACAAACACAGAGAGCGGTCACTGTGGAGTCGTCTCAATGGCTGGGCCTCACCGTTGGCGTAGACACAGGGGATGTTTTAGACACAGACACACAAACACACACACGCACACGCACACACACACCGTTGGTGGCGCTCACATGTACAAACACACTCACGTGATGTACTCTTTCTGTTAACCCTTGATGACTGCTCCACTGAAACAGGGAGAGTCTAAAGAGCGGGACATGGAAAAGTGAGTTTCTGTGTGTATTAACCAGCGACTCCCCTCCCCCTCCCTCTCCCACACACACTCAGGCTTAAAACAGACATAACTCCACACATCTCAGAAAGACAAAAGAAACAGACAAGCTCATGAACTTAGTCAGCTATTTGATCGCTAGAATAAACTAAAGTGCCTCTGCCTTGGGAACACTCTGAAATACTTTCTTTATTCTGCTGGAAATAAAACATCACCGTGAAACTTGTTAAATGTTCGGTATATCCATTCAGCCAGCCGGCTGTGCAGCTTCTCATCCTGTTACAGCTGACGGGGCTGAGAGAATGAAAATAGTCCTGAAGCAGAGATGCCAAATGTTATAATCGAGACCAGTATATTTATATTTGGCATTCCGTCTCAAGGACAATGAAGCACAGCCAGGGACTCAGAAATTGTTACGCTGTATGGTGTACCATAACAATAAAGATTTGCTGATCCTCTTGCTAAGATGCCATTTTTAAAATATTATAGGTAACAACTGACTGAACATATTTACAAAACCAGACCATGAAAGACAGACATCAGTCTGTGTAAAGTTTGACTGTTGATGTAAACTAAAGCCCTACTCCCTTTATGTCCACGGAGTCAACCCCATGTCTACACACCACATGTACTCACACGGTAAAGTTTACTTACATGAATTACACAAGTCAGAGAGTGAGATGTTAAACCCAGTTCCAGTGAGTCTGTTGATGTGCCGGTGAGTGCGTGGTGTGTTCCTGTGTGTGAGCAAGCCAGATGAGCACTAACCTGAGTGTCTTTATGCTCCTGAAGCTCATACACTGCCTTCCTCCTCCTCCTCCTCCTCCTGTTGCCACTCAGGAAGACTCCGCCCCCTCTGTCGAGAAGCAGGAAGAGAGTTAGGAGAGCAGGAAGCGAGCGCTTTTCCTCCAAGTCACATGATCTCCCTGAAACTTTCTCATCATGCTGTCTTTTTTTTAAAGAGTCATTTCCTCTTCATAAATAGCAGTAGCATCCATAATGCAGGAAAGTGGCATAGGGCAGACAGGTGAGGTGTCACCACCTCTACCAGTTTTCTGCACGGAGCATGTTCCTTTTTTAGGGAGGGGCGTCTCTAGCAATACAGCTCAGGGGGCGGTAATTCAAGATTCAGTGGCAGCGAAATTAAGAACATTTGAGTGCCATTATGGTACAAAGTGTTGGTACCCATCCCGAAGAAAGACGGTTGCATATTTTACAGCAAAGTGAGTTGGGATTTAAAATTGCCATCCGTTACGTGACGCAGTGTTGGTTAGCAATGACATATCATTTAAAACTCTAGTAAGTGAGAAAGCCAGGGAAGGGATGTGAGATAACAGAAAGCTGATAAAAAAAAGAATATGATTATGAAGAAGGTGTGGTCAAGGATATCCTGTCATTAGGGTCTGCTAAAGAGTGGTTCAGCAGAAGCCTGAACTACTGGAATACCTCAAGAGTATTCCTGTGGGTTTTTACACAGGTTTGTGTCCAATTAATACAAACAATAAATGCACTTGTGTCCTTTCCAATGAGTAGTTACTTTCACTTCCTGTACACTGTGGCTTCACTGCACTCGCTCCTTATAGTCCAGACTCATGCACGCGCGCGCACACGCACAGACACACACGCGCACACACACACAGGCTTATTTAAAGGAGTCAGCAGGGCGGGGTGCACCAGACCAGCCTCCCTGTGGTACTCACACACACTAAAATACACACACCCACGCTCTTAAGTCAAACACACACATGCGGTGGTCAGTGATTCTCCGGAGGCAACAGCAGGGAGCGGACTTCCACTCGGACTTCTCGCAGTAGAGGAAAAAGCAATCGGCACCAAGTCAAAAACACACAGCGGGAGTTGATGGGATGGACAATAAGCATTTCAGCTGGGTCAACATATTCAACACCTCTGTTAACACCATCAATAACACAATGTTTCCTTCCTTCCTCCCCATCCCTCCTTGATATATCTTTTCTAAGCATCACATTTTCTCATTCCTCTCTTTTGCTCTTCTGTCACTCCTTCTCACATCTCCTCAAAGCTGCAGGACTTCTGCGCCAGGGGGAAATAGTTTCAGCACAATACTCAGTGTGAGCATCCAGCCAGCACTCTGGCAGGAAAGCATCTCCCTGAGAATGCTCGTCTTTGCTCAGAGACACAGAGGAGGCAGGTGGATTAAGAGTATTAGTGGAGTGTGTGGTGCCTTCTCATTTAGCCAAATACTCTGTGATCCATGACGCACACATGGTCACTTAAATCTAGTTCCCACTACACAACTTTAGCCCTGATTTAGACTTTTTTGGAGCTCCAAGTCAAAAGACCCAGCTCAGATCCAGAGGCAAATCCGCATTGGCAAAACAGTATTTGACCAATATGTGTGAGATTGCTTCCTGATGCAGCATCACAGGCAATTTCCAGTTATCTAGCAGACTTAAGAGCTGTGTGAGATGCAGTATGAGGGGAAACCTGGAGGAGACTGTAGCAATAGGATCTATACTGTATGTTTGGTGGGGAAAGCAGGGGAAAGAACTCTTAGTGGGCAGTACATCCAGGTTTTTTCCTCAATTTGTAAGGTCAAAGATCCTGTATGCCATTTTATGTGTGTCTGGGTTTTATTTTTTGTTTGTTTGTATGCATTCATCTCCTCTTACAAACATTTATTAAACAAATAATGTTTGTTCCAGTAATTATTTTGCAACCTTGCCTGAAAACATAATAAATTACGGTTAGCTATCATCTACACACATTTGAGGCTGAGTCGCCTCTAAAAATAACAAGTTAAAAGCAAGCTGTTTGACCTATAAGCAGAGATTTAATTGGAGACGACGCCGCTATAACATTAATGTTTGACTGTGTTAATGTCACCTCTCGTGTGTTTTTGTGACGAAACATAGTTTTGAGATCAAACGTGGGTTTCCTCCTGGTAGAGTGTGACCTCCTGTCGTCTGTCAGTCATACAAGTCATAAACTACAATAACAAGATTGTGTGACAAGTTGTGTAATGTGAAGGGAACACAGAGCTGACCACTTAGAAAGCTGTGTGGTGCATTTACGTTTAATTTTTGCCAGTATTGTGTGTAGTTGCCCAGCAGATATATTACACAAAAGTTGAAATGACGCCACACTTTTGTGAAAAAAAATAAAAAAAAAAAATATTAAAAAAAGTCCTAGATGTAGTGTGAACTTGGCTTTATGGGCACAATGATGATCTATGAATACTGACACCCCACTGCAATTTGTAAGTTTTGATTCATCGGCTGAAGTGTTTACTAGTGACCACTGAGGAGGACGAGGGGGTATAAACAACACACACACACAAATGCACACACACACACACACACACACACACACACACACACACACACACACCCCACAAATGCAGGGTCACACCAGTTCCACCGTCTCACATTACTGCTCACATTACACACTGACAGGTCCAGACAGGCCAGCCACCATCACCCTGCATCCTCATCAAACTGGAATCAATCCCCTGAGAAAAATCAGACTGGGGCTGATTGACAACAATCTCCAGACTGTGTCCAGTGGGCCAAACACTAATCTGCTCAAACCTGCAACTATGAGATGGGATTATTTCATCAATGATAATAGATGGCAGTTGAAATTCAAACTTCCAAAAGGGACTTCTTATCAGACCTGGGTAACAAGAACATTCAGTGTGTATTGACTTTCACATACTCCAACGTGCTACAAACACACAAAGCAAATATTTTAGGCTTGTTTAAATATTGAGTTCTTTGGGGCGACACGTGACTACAGCCGTTCCACAGCCCTTGACTCCTTCTTTAAATGTAATATAGCAGATAATACATGGCTGTCACACTCCGGTACAGTTACAAAAGAGACTGGATCCTACAGTTCCTATAATTAGAGCTGCAAAATGACCATTTCCATAGAAGGGCTTATGCACACTGAGCATGTCACTGTTGTGAAATAAACCCCAGGTTTATGATCTTACACTTGAATTGACCTGAAAGGGTTTATCTCACAACAAGGACCTGTCAGCTGCATAATAATAAGGAAAGATGGAGAGTTTTATGCTTTCAATGCTGGTAATAAAAATAACAGTCTAATAATGTGATAATAATAACAATACTACTAATAATAATAATAACAACAACAACAACAACAACAACAATAATAATAATAATAAGGGTTGCACCAGATAGTTTGAAGCACGGGAGGTAAATTCTGACATTGATTGACAATTATGGATCCTGTGAGCAAAGGTAATTTGTTTAGTTGATTTGTTTTTAATCGTCATCTGGAATTCTGAAAAAAAACAAAAAAAAATAAAACAGTGTTACAAAATGAGAAAGTTTAGGACTAGGAGTTTAGGATCGGTTGTCCACTCTCAAGACTCTAAAAAGAAAAATACTTTGTCACTTTGTATCACAAGGTACACAGAATATGCTCTTTTATATGTAAAATGAAACAAAAAGAAACACCCTGCAGCGCTGCAATTTATAACCATGTCTCAACCTTTTCCTGGACCATAACAGTGTCACGTGCATCCCTGCAGACACCAGACAGTATTGTAAAAGCTGTCCCAGCGTGAAACAACAGCAGGGATCTGTAACATACAGACACATTAAAAGCTGTTTCTTTGAGCTCTGTAGTTAGTAGGTCAGTAGGCCTGGGGTAAATAATAGTTAACAACAAGCATGTTGCTAAATAGTGACCTCAAAGCAGTCAGAGGCGCAGACGACAGGCAAAGGGCAAATTCTCTATCACGTGGCCTTCAGGGAATGAAACTCATGGGAGGGTGTGATAAAAGAGAAGCCGGCATCCAGACTGCTGTCATTTGTCTTGGAAGGGTGAGGCAGATGGTGGACGAGAGAGATCCTCCAAAAATACATGAGCAAACACACCCATACATAATATTTGCACTCATGCTCTTTTCAGCTCACACATTCTGGGTGTGTAGGGATTCATGAAGACGAACCGATGAGCACACACTTTCTGACGTATCAAAAACACAAAAACTCATCAAACCAGATATTGCATAAATGCAGTCATCGTTGATTCAGTCTCAACTGCCTGGTTTCCAGCTGCGGATGCAGTTATGACTAATGACAATGTGTGTGGGCTGCATATTAACTCTTTGAGTGCCATTGACAGCTTTCAACGGAATTTAAAGTCAGACGCAGTGAGTGCCATTGACGGCTTTCGCTGTCAAAGTGTTTTTTCTGCAGCGTGTTACTGATCGCGGTCTCCCGCAGCCTGTGAGTAATTTCTGGGACTCTGTGATTGGTAGTCAGGACCTAAAGAGTTAATATATGCCACGGAGATAAAAACAGGAAGTGGAGACAAATGCGTTTAGAGAGTAAAACAGACGGATTCTGGACAAAAAGTGATGATTTTGGTGAAACTGCCCTTCTCTCTACCTCTGATAAAACAAGAGCGGAACAAGGTAAAAACAAATATTTTTTTTCATGATGAAGTAGCAGGTCTCTTCTTCTTGAGCTACTCTGTGTTTTCAGAGACACAGTACAAAATATTCTGTGGGTCTAGAAATATAACTCAAAATGGGCAAGAAAAAATGCTGGCACAAAGGCACTTTCGGCTGGCACTCAAAGAGTTAATAGCAGCAAACAAAAATTACACCTGATGTACTACGTCAGTCTTTAAAAAACACTTTTCTTCATGAGGAGGACTGTTTAGCTGTCGACCATATTGAAAACAAAATGCTCGAGGGCTTTTGCAGTTTCTCCAACTAAGTCAAGACGTTGGCACATGAGAAATCTGCATGTGAGTCCCAAGCTGCTGACCTCCAGAGTTCAGCACAAACTGAGACACAGGAGTCACACTGACCTCATTCTTAAGGGGGAGACGCACCCAAACTGGGAGCACCAGCAGGGCCAATGGCAGAAGGGAACTCCAGCCACATGACTCCTACGGTCGAGAATATTTAGGCCAGACAAGGCTTAACCTGACTGCGAAGCCCACAAGAAGGCAAAATGCACTCTTTAGAAGAGTCAACTCAGTCAAATTATCCATGAATGCTTATACAAACCATGTTGCTCTACGATGATAACTGTTGGTGTTCCATTTCCTGAGACTGGACATGACAGGCTCAAATTCATACTGTACTTTATAATGCTTTTTTTTTAATAAGAAAATTGTACTTTTTACTGTACGTACCATTTATGTGACAACTGTAGCTAGAAGGCAAGGAAGCAAGACAAGCAATTTCTATGTTTAGATATTACCTGCATGATGACAATAAATACACTTGTACTACTTGTACTGAGACAAGCGGCTTGGCTCTTACTGATTACTTCATTACACAACATACTGCGCACAATGTCATTTCCTGTGAATCCCCTGTGCATGTGCACACCATCTGAAACCAGCGCAGCACAACTGCCAGTGCAAACTACGAAATGGTATGGATTAAATGGCAGCCATAAATACTACAAAAATATGATAAAAATGTGTGGTATAGGCCTATAATCTGGCCAAATGGAGCAGATTATGCCTGGTCCGAAAATCATGGCAAAATGTAAAATACAAAATAATCTCATCATCTCATGGCAGTGCAGATAAACTGCACCCATAGCTACATCAGCGTAGCAATGATGGCAAAACACAGGTGGAGATGCGGGTGGCGTCACAGGACAACAGCTAAACAGACAAAGGAGAGGACACAAGAGAAAAATGAACAAAGACAGGACACTAGAGAAAGAGGGACAGAAAAAGAGACAGTGATAGACATGCAGGACTTAACACAGTCAGTAAAACAACACAGCACTCTGACAGCAGCCTGGCAGAACGAATTAAGCAAACTCAAGCCATGCAGCTTCTGAGTCACTATAGCACTTATTTCAGAAACAAGGGCTGTGACTGTGACACCTACTGACCGTGACACCTACTGACTCATCTCTGATGAATGGTTTGCAGGTTTAGTAGAAAAAACATCATATTTTCCAGCTAATCACAGCCTTGGCGTCACATAGAGAAAACAGAGAACAGCAGCAGCATTAGCAACAGTGGTTAGTTTGTCTATTATGCATGAAATCATAGCAGGCTGATGCAACGGTGGAGATTAAATGTTCCAGCGTGTCTGTCTGTGTGGCAGCTATGTTAAGCACAAACTGTAATATTACATCTACCCCACAGTCCTTCTTTAGAAAGGATTCCCTCATTTCTTTCCTCTGGCTGGCTACACTCACACCGCTAGGACCAAAATACTGACAAGTTAACAACAGGATGAGTAGACAGGAAGAGAAAAGATGCTCTGAGAGCCACATAGACAGAAGACCTGATGAATCTGGAGAATAACTACAAGAACACAAATGTACTAAGTAAGTAAGTTTGTCACAAAATGGTTAATCTTGTGAGTTACAGAATAGAATAGAATAACTTTATTGATACCAACAAGGGAAATTAGTTTTTATATCTTTCACCTTTTAGCCTCATTGATTACTAACAAACAAGTGAAACATCAGAGAAATTTCACAGGTGTTCACACACATGTTCAGTGCAATTAACAACCGTTTTACTTATGGATTCATCTGCCCATTCATTTCTCAATTAAATGGTTGTCTTATCAATAAAATTTCAGCAAATAATGAAAAATGATCACTGTCTCCGAGAGCCAAATGTGATGTAATTAAATGTGTTGTTTTGTGTGATCGACAGCCCAAAGATATTTATCCAGAAAAGAGCAAATCAGCACTTTAGCGTATTCTAATCCCAACTCATTGCATACTGATGCTCTGTTGGACAGCTGATCATAATGTGATGCACGGGACCTGAACAGCTATTTCCTGGATGAAACGTGTTAACACTATAGTTAGAAAGTGTGGTGTGTCCCACACCACTGTTGAAAGTTGAGTCTTGTGCAGTGGTATTGAATGCCCGCTGCAGATCAAGCTAAACTAAGCTGAATTAGACAAAAGGCTCTGTTACTGCTGCAGTAGTTAAATGCACTACATAAGCAGAAGCCATCTCCTGCTTTGATACAACGGATGTGAGGAATATCCCCCAGACAGGACACTAGTGGGTTGTGGTGGGCCTCTGTCTTCAGTTAAACCCCCATAAGCTTCTTTCCAGACATTACCACCCGTACTCATGTGATGTCTCCCCTTGTCTAAACGAAGGAAACAAAGTATCTGTGGATTCTTCAAAAGACAGATGTGAATAACTGCTGTATGCAGGCTGCCACACACTGTTATTAACGTTGGAAATGCAGCATGCTTTTTCCATTGAGATACGAGAAACAGAGTGGTTTTCTTGTTTTTCCGGAGGTCAACGGCGGCTCTGGCAGAGCCCATGAAAACAGACTCCACGCTGACAAGCAAATAGACGTTTCTACACTACAGGGTCATATTCTTGGCCTGGTAATGATTAAGAAGGGAAATTACAAGGTGGTGTGTTTGTTGCCATTGCCCAAGGTGAACAGCTTTTGCAGGTCTACTGTGAGAATCAGCCAATTATCAAGCCAGTACACACATCTGCTTTTCTCATGTGTTATTGTTCATATTTAATATGACAGGGTGGCACAGTAGCTCAGCAAAATCATCTTCAATTAGTGCTGATTTGCAAAAACAATATCTGATTGCAATTATTTTAACTAAAATTGCAATTGTGATTTGCAATATTAAAAGCTATGATCATGTTGACATAATTATTTTCATCAGTGAATAACATTAAAACACTTATGGTGTGATCTGTACCAAACAAGAGTTTTCCTAAATTTTATTTTGACACACAGAAAATTGCACTAGACCATATTTTAATTTGCATATAAATTTGATGGACTGTGCAGCCCTACCTTTAAAAGCCAAACAGAATGGTAATCAGTTTATAGGTTAAACTCCTGCAGCTGGGGGCAGCCTATGTACTGCAACTGTCCGGGATTCGAATCCCACCTGTGGCCCTTTGCTGCTTTGAAGTCTCTCTCAAATAAAGGCAAAATTCACCACAAAAAGTCCCTGAAGCTGAGAGGATAAGAGAATGCATACCGTCACCATGTGTATTCACCTGCTTAACAATCAACGGGGTCTGTACTAAAGGAGAAGACAGCCAGGCTAATACAGGAAGTGACTGATGAGATTCAACAACAGCACATCTCAGGCCTCCACTTCCTCCTCTGGGATTAAATACAACAACAGCCAAATAGATTGAAGCCTTGCGTGACCTTTAAACCAGACAACATTCCTGTTTTCATTCGGCAGAAATCATAATTCACCTCACATCGTTTTTACATCCTTCTGGTAATTACATCTAACACAGGACCGGTTTCCCAACATCACCTCCACAGTAAAGACACCTCCAAACGGAACATGTGCATCATGAGCATGAGTCACTAACGTTTCCCTACAAAACACGCTCGTAGTAAAAAAGGCATGTTGTAAATCTTAGAACAATGAAGCATCAGATAGCAGGCTATGCTACCATTTGCGACATAACCAACCAACTGTAAGACACCACTACAAGTTTTCATTTCATTCAGTTCAACACACATTCATTAGGTTACAACAAACTTAACATGAACACACATTAGCTAAAGTTGCTCACCCGTGTCGACAGCTCTTTAGAACGGTGTATGTTCGTGTGTGGAAGCGGTTGACGTTACTTCTAGATAATATTAACTTACGTAGTACCAGAACATCAACGGCGAACACAACGCAGGAACTTTCGATGTTGGCGCGGTTGATACCATGAGTGAACTCAACCAGCCACACCGTTAACAAGTAGCTCAGCTCTGTAAAGAACGCATTTGAAACAACTTTAAGTATAGGCTAATTAAAACTGTGTTATGTTAGCGTGGCCCTCAATACTGACATGTTGAATTGCGTTTTTGAAATGCGTTTCAGTACATTTACGAGAAAACTTCAGCACACCCCTAAGGTGATTCCCACTTGGTACGGCCGGAGTGCCCTCATTGGTCAGCCTGGACCTTTTACAGTTTTTGGAAGACGCTGCGTGCCCGGTACTATGGTAACTGTTTCTTCTCGCGAGAGTAAATCCTGACATTGACCAAAGTGACATAATTATTGAACGTTAAACGGGCTCTTTTTCTCCCTATGAATCTATAATCTATGCTCCAGAGTGTAGACTGCTGTGGAGCTTAAACAACACAAATACTAAAGTTATAAGAAAAGAAAATTCATATTCATGGCAGAATGAGAGTGACACGTACTGTGCTGTATCTATTTTTTTCATTTATTAAATAATGATGAGAATAAATTAAAACATAAATTCATAACATGCTTGAACAGTTTTGTAATATTGTTTATGCTCTATACTGTATTTCTTAAACTTAAAACTTTTTCAGCTATGGTGTGATAATTGTATCAGAAACTTTGGGAAAATTACTTAACTTTTATTATATGTTCTTTATGACTATTCATATCTGGATTTTAGTCTCTGAATCACCTTTTTTTGTGTTGGAATGTTGCTTAAAAATATACAGTAGAAAAAATAGACAGTTTAGTGTTATGTATCAGCCACTGAATTATCTCAGATGACTTTTATTCTGAATTAGCCAATGAACTGATCTTAGTGAGTGTTACGTCTGTGGATCTTATCAATTATTTTACTAATAAAATATTTGATCATCATGGATAACTTTATCATTATATATCAATACTGAATAAAACTGAATAAAACTTTTTCAGGGTTACTAAAGACTAGAAAATTTAGGATTTTTTTTCAGCTTTAAATACAAAATATAGAGCTGAATGACAGACAGGAAAGTTAGTGAGGCTACAGCGCTATACTGCAGTTGATGCAGGCATAATCTGCCTCCTTCATGTTCCCTTTCTCAAAGAGAGGGGGGCCAGCGGAGGGGCTCGGGTTCAGCTAATGACAAAACAAGCTGGGGGATGATCTAATGTTTTGGCAAAAAGCTGTTTTAATTAACTAATTCAGGATGACCTCAACTCTAAAGAGAGAGGAATGTGTTTACCCCACTTTCTCCACGTGCGTGCAGAGGAGGATACAACACTTACCACACTGTTCCCATGAGGATAATCATTGTTTTCTTCTCCACAGAAACCCACATGTTATTCCTCTGTAAGTCTTCCTTTGAATTAAAGAGGAGAGGCTAAACGTCTGGATAAGTGTTGATAAGAGTGAAAGTGATGCAATGAGTACACTTGCCACACATCGAAGAGCAGCCAAGAGCTGATCATAAACGTCATATTAGAACTGCAGGATTATGGATTTAACAGACAAATGTTCATGCCACAACAAATTTCCTTTGTTTTAAAAAGAAGAATAAAACATCTGACCTGCAACACTTCATTCTGTTGTGCTACACCCACATCTAACCATTAAATCTAGAGAATATAGGGCTGGAAAATAGGGGAGGAGAGAGAAGAGGACTATCCCACTTGATAGGCCTTATCAGAAGTACAGTATCACCTTTCCATTCCAAGAGACCAAACTTGTTGTTTGTATGGAAAGAACATTTAACCAAACCCCAGTCAATTCTTTGGCAAACAAATTTGATTTTATGAATCTCTTGTTTATGGTTTACTCCATAGTTTACTGGTGACTTTGGCACACATCAATCCACCAGACATCACTTTTTTCCAATGAAAATGTAAGTTGGTTTACCTTGCTCTCTGCTGCACGCCATGGTTTTAATAAAGCTTTCATTTTGTCTCAAAGGGGCCACTGTGTTGGCACAGAGGGGCTCCTGACGCAACAGGATCTGGCAGAAAAAAAACGCTGTTGTTATACAAGATTTGGACATGTCTCAATGCTATGTCATCCACTAAAACACACTGTGGAGCTTTTAAAAAGCTCCAAACTCACATAGTTATAAGTCAAACTATAACTCAAAATGAAGAAACACAATCTATGGAGGTCTGTTTGAAAGGGACCTAATATATGACTAACTACTAGATAAAATACTATGAGGAAGGATCCACTGGCAATCGTGTTATTTATCTGCAAAGATCGCAGCGTAAACTGTATGAATACACTATTCACAATACAATGTTATCCACCAGGAATGTTTGCTTGCCCATATGACGCTGCACTGCTGCAAAATTTGTCTCTTTTTTCTGAGCCCTCGACGCCTGCATCCCCACTGTGCCAACCTAGGACATTGTTGTTATTCATTAATTTGTATTTAACCCACATAATCATCAGCCAGGACATGCAGGCCTGACTCTTAGGAAGTCAGGTGTATAAAGAGCGAGCCTTTGTCACAGAAAATACATATTGCATCAGGGTGGATGGATGGTTCAATCAAACAGGATTTTCACCCAGGAGACCACTGTTTGTGACTCCTCCTTGCAAAAAGCAATTGGCTTATTTCACCACAAACCACAATCTTTTCCTCTTCCTAAAATGAGGACACACTGTACTCCCATTCATATGAAATAGTGAGCTTCATTTTTTCCCATAGCGACTGTCTGAACTCACCCTAAAGCAGTCACATGACACATCCATTCCATATTGGACTGAAGCACCTTGGAAATTCAAGGATGTGTTTCCTGTTTCAGTTTAAGGTTTATTTAGTTTAAATGTTACTTTCATTCATATTTGACCATGCGCTGACAATGGTGTTCTGTTTGGAAAAGTTATTTTTTTCACAGTGTCATCAACCAGTTTAGTACAATATCACACAGCGCTCACAATTTATAGACTTATATAGACTCCAAAAAAACAGCTTCAAGACAGCACTATGTTTTCTGATTGTGTTGCTGGTAAAAAAAAATCCTTGTCAGACAAATGGAATCACAAAATTCATAATCAATCCAAATGTCAGTCATAAAAACAAGTGAAATAAAAACAAAGTAGGTAAAGTCTTTGGTGTTTGGTGTATGAAAATCATCCTTTGTGCTAAAACCGAAACCTCATCTTTTTGAAGTGTTGAGATCTTTTGAGACAACTTCAAGTCAAACACGGCAAAGCATGTTTTGACTCCACTTGTCACAAAATGAAAGCTTTGCTGTCTGACTGTTTGATTGTGCCTTTATTTAGTAAGTCAGGAGCAGGGGCGTGCACTTTTTACTAACTTGAGCCCTGTGAGGGTTGCAAGGGCCTAATTTCTCTGGTTACATAACGATCTTATCTATTGTTTTTATCTGCTACCTGAGGCGTGGGCATAAAAATACCCTGCTACACACCCACACCTTAAAACTCTCAGAGTGAAAGTATTCATGCTGTGAATCCACCCAGAGCACTTTGCTTATCAAGTAATGTTCAGCTTCACAACATTCGTAATTATATTCATAAACATTGCTGCTCCTTTTCTTATGTAACATAACAAATATTCCCCTCACAGCCCCACTTTCAGTAAAGACTCTAATGTTTACAGCCACACCTGTGCTGGTTGATTGTCCTTTCGATGATTTCCAGTTAGGGAGGAGGAAACGCAGGAGGACTCAGACTCTGACCCTTGGTCGAACTGTTGGACTTCAGAGAAAGGGAAATCATTCAGGGGCCCCTGGAAGACACAACGTCATCAGTCATCGTGGTTGTTTTTGGTTTCACAGGGTGGAACATAAAGACACAGCTCTTGTGGCATATCCTGCATCATTATTGCAAGTGACAATAAATATATGGTAAACAATACATTGACACATTGTAACTTCACAAATACAGCAGATGCAAGTAGTGCAACATTAGCAATCAGTTCATGTCAATCTATCCAATAGTAGTTGAGGTATCAACTGACTGACGAGCCACAGCCAGGTGCCACTAGCATACCTAAAAACACTCTCAGAAAAATGAAAATGACGACAATGACAAGAAAAACTCACTTTTTCTATGATTGCGTTCATCCATCTGGGTATGTGAAGCTCTGCCCACAAACTGTAAAATATGACATCCCAGTCACTTGATTGTGGGCTGTTCAGATCAGAAAACATGAAAATATTTAACTTTCAGATGTGGCTCCCCTTCCTGTATCATCATCACAATAAACCACCCACTGTTGTAAACAACGTCTGCAAAAGTGAACCGTATTTTTCTCCTCAGCCAATCAGCCCACTGAGCAACACAATAACAATAATATCGCCTCCATGCATTAGCTCTGATACAGTACAAGATTGATAGGCTACATACAGTAACGCCTGGTTTTAGACCATATTTATAGGAAAACAACAACATAAACATAAGCACTGCAAACCCCCACACTTACGGTATAACTTTTAATATAATTTTTTTACTCTTCAAATTTTTAATTAAAAAAAAAAGAGCCAAGACTAAGCCATTTGTCCTTTTTTCAAGCTGACACGTCTCTATTAAATATATACTGTAGGGGAGTAATATCTATGAGATCAGAGCATTAATATAACACCATCAACTATTGTCGATGTAAAGATATAAAGGAGTGATGTCTACCTGCCTCTCTCTTCCTCTGTGTGTGTGTTGTTATCAGAGCTTTGTGCTTGGTTGACAGGCACTCTTTATATGTCACCTATTACCATGTAGTGAGCAATGTGTAGGCAAATATGCAAATGTGTTCTAGAAACCCTACATACAAGTACAACCCTGACTCTGACCATGATATACCCCCCTTACATATATAGATGCATATTGTCAGGTCTGACCAAAACAAGGCATGACTAATTTCCAATTGGAAAAAAAATGCATGAACAATAGTGTGAACAAACAAAGGGAAGACAATAAAGTAAACATGCTTTTTCCTTTGAGAGCTCTTCCTTTTTTCTCAGAATCGTGTAAGGGAGGACAACTTATAGCATACAACTTGTCCTAGAAGTTCCTTGGAAGCACTTTGCAGCTCCACCTGAAAATATCTCACAGCCAATCAAAGTATTCATCAAACAGGAACAGCACCACTTCAAGTGACAAATGATATTTTGCTGTGAACTTTAACTACCTTTGCCTTTTAGTGCAACTTATTCCCTGTGTTGTGGCAAACATGCAGCTCTGGACTGGACTGCTCTTAAAGAGGCTCCACTTTTATGATGTTATATGATGGCTTTGTTTTATCACACTGTAACAAATGGTGGAATAATGCCATCACCAGTGTGTGAGTTCAGAAAATGGACGTGTTCCTGGGCAGCTGTGTAGTGGTTAGCACTGTCGCCTCACAGCAAGAAGGTGCTGGGTTCGAATCCCAGGCCTGGGGCCTTTCTGTGTGGAGTTTGCATGTTTTCTCCGTGTCTGCGTGGGTTCTCTCCGGGTACTCCGGCTTCCTCCCACCATCCAAAAACATGCATGGGGTTAATTGGCTAATTTAAGTTGACCGTAGGTGTGAATGTGAGTGTGAGTCGTTGTCTGTCTCTATGTGCCCTGTGATGAGGTGGCGACTTGTCCAGGTTGTACTCTGCCTTTCACCCTTAGACAGCTGGGATAGGCTCCAGCCCCCCTGCGACCCTATGAGGATAAGCGGTAGATGATGGATGGATGGATGTGTTCCTTCCAGAAGAATTGTGGACTTAAACATGCATTCAGTACAGTTTTCAGTCAGCTTCTTTTCTGGAAACATATGTTTCCTTGTCGCTTTGACCATATACGCTGATTTGTGTTGTTTTTATCAGCTTTCTCCATCAGGCGTAAGACCATAGAGCTATTTATATGGCTGGTTTCCTGCTATTCAGGGGCTGCTGCTGGAGAAAGACCTGGCCTGGATTCAGGTAGTCCATCACTACTGACAGCTCCACGCTGTTGTTGATTCATCCAACAGCATCTCTCACTCCTCATCAACGCTCTGCAGCTTCCTTCACACAGCTATTCATGGACCTTCTGAGGAAGTAAATGTTTAAAAATAACATCAGTGATTTTGATTATTGTTATTGGGAACCACGTAATCACATCATTCAATCTTTGGTGAAGGATTTTTCCTGGATACCCTCCTGTTGATGTTCTTTTGACACTTAAACAGATAAAAGTCATTATCAAGATTTATAACTATTACTATGGCAATGCCATGTAACTGTTGAGGCCCTGAATATGAGTAAATATTGAAACGGCAACAATGAACAACAATAAAAAAAAGACAGCAAAAGGGAACAAGCAGTGAGAGGAACATGATGAGGTCTGGAACAGCAGCAGAAGCCTGCTTTGCCTTGGCGCTGCTGCTAAAACGTGAATTGTGGACAGAGCAATTGGCCGGGCAGCAGATGAGACTTCCAGCAGAGCCAACCACAGCGTTCCTCTGGGTTTTATAATGGTAGTGTACAGCTGTGTTACCTCCACACACTGGAATTTGAGAAAAACGGAAAATCTGACACACGCTTATAAAGAGGCAGTTGCTAAATAACTACATTCAGCTCTTACATGTGTTCATAATAAAGTCAACTAATTTATTCTCACATGTGGCAGCAACCACTAAGACATGGACATGCTCACATGGTTCCTGTTATTTACTGGGTAGAAAACACATTTTATTTACAACTCAATTTACTAAATAGCCAGAAACACAACACATCTCTGTCCCCTCCTCAAGCTCTTTAAACTTCAACAAGACAACAAGAACAGATTTCCTTTCGACCTGCTCTTCTATCTAACCATGAAGACAGTTTTGTTTTTAATTGGCCCTGAGTTTCAGATACCAAAGGTTTTTTTTGCACAAAACTATTATTATTATTATCATATTTGAAAATAAATAAATGGGCCTCTCTCAAGGGTATAATTTCCAACGGTGAGTCCCTAAAGGCAAAAACACTGTTTTTCATGCTCTGGTCAAAAGATGAGATTTTGGACAATTATTCTTCCATAACAGACTAGTGTCTAATACTTAACTACTACATTTGTAGCTAACATTTGATAATGCTTCATTTGTATATTCAAACAAAATATTTCACAACACTTGTCATACAAAATTAGTTGTTTTAACTTGGGATGTTTCATGAATATTTTACTGAACTCACCTTCAAAATATAATGACTTTTACGATCCATATCTTTAGAGTTTTAGAGTATTTTTTCACTCTATGACAGAAATCTCCACTTCAGCAACTTCTGACATCCACCAAACTTTAATTTCTGTCTACATTCTGACAGTTTTCACAGAGGGTGTGTGCAGATATCTTAAATAGCCTGATGATATTCCTACAAACATGGTGATTTTTTTATCTGGTTGTTGATAGTATTATCTGATTTACTATATACTAAATTATGTCTAAAAATTCTGACTTTCAAATTAAAAAATAAAAAAATATCCTTTATCTATTTAGATAGGAAGATGGGAATACCAACTGGTCTAGTTGTCTGATGATGCAGTGGTATCTGTAAAGATAGTGTTTTTAAAAAAGACCAACTTGCAACTTGATTTGCTTACTTGCATTGACTCTGTATGTAATCGCACCATAAAAAAGGTTGTGTTTGGTGTGAACACTACCGTTATTATTATTAGCACATACTGTATGTGCTTCTCTGTTAATAAAAGACACTGGCTTCGAAGAAATTTGATTATGCACACAATTATTCTCATGTATGAATTTGTGTAAGCATTGTTGAGCGTGTGTATTTGTGTGTTTGTAAAACACAACAACACGCCAGCAGGAAGGTGTGGGGGTAGAAGGGCTAAAGGTCATGGTTGACAATTTCAGGTCAGGTGATCACAGAGTTGAGACAGATGGTGATTTACCACCGTTTGGCAGCAGGTTCCCTCAGGACCATCACCCACACTGTTGGGGTCTCCATGCAAGTCAGTAGACATAAAGACAAGAGGGGGGGAAAAGGAGGGGAGATTGGCGATTTGAAAAACAATGAGTGGCAAATAAAGGTTTTGTCCTTTTTCTTTTGCTGACACGTCTCTCTTAAATGAAAACAGTTAGCTTAGCCTAAAGGCTGGAAACAGCTAAACACTTAACAGCCTTTAAGCCTTTACTTTATACGCAAGTGTACACATATATGTGTGTGTATATATATATACAGTATATATTTATATATATATATATATCTATATATATATATATATATATATATATATATATATATATATATACACTTGCGTATACAGTACATTCATTAGAATTATTATTATTATTATTTTTCTTGAAGTGGCCAGCCATATAGGAAGAAAGAATGATTGAAACTGTGATTTACCAGCTGACGTGACACCGTCAAGGGACTCAGTGTCGATTATGTCAGCAATCATAGTGTCCACAGGGGTGAGGTCAGGGGTTGCTGGGCCCCTATCTGTGACTGCCATACTTTGGCGGTGCACCACCAAACTCTTCGTGGCCTCCCTCTGAAACGATGGAAGTGTAGCATAGATGTTGGAGAGAACACAGGAATAGGCTATATTACAGTATGACACCCACCTTTAGGTTGGTCCACTTTTTCCTAATCTCATTTTTGGTCCTCCTTGTGGCGCCCACCACGTTCACTGCATCTGTAACCTGTAACCTTTTTTTTCATTTGTTACTGAGGCTGGGGCTGATAGATGATATTTTTAATTTTTGGAGGGGAAAATGTTTGGTCTAACATTATACTGTGTTTCTCTGTTACAATTCTCTATGTGTTCTTAGTTATAGCCTATGTTCTTGTTCCTAAATGAACCAAAGGATAAATAAACAACAAAAGAATCAACTGTAGCAGTAATCACACAGACTTTTAGTGCAAAGACCTGCCAAAGAAGACTTTCTTTTCTCACCTGCACCTCGCCAATGAGCATGTTGAGCTGTGTCCAAAAAGTGCTGTTTTTTGGTTGGTTTATCCATTGTCATCCACGGATGTCACTCCACAAATCCCAGACCACACATGGCTACTTTATATTCATATGCTAATTTGCATTGACCATATAAGGTTGTGTTTGGGCGTGTAAAGAGCAGAATATAAAGTGTACTCATGCTGCCGCTTTTCTTGACTCAGGTGTGATTTATCAATGGAAATTGTGCACAGCTGTGCTTACACACAATTAAAAAGATCTGAAAAGGGTGTATATTTTTAGCATGTATGCTATTTTTGGCCTTTCCATGTACATCAGTTTTAGTGCCGGATTTACGCGCTTTTTGATAAATGAGGCCCCTGGGCTGTTTCTGTGTTTCCAGTCTTTATGTGAAGCTAACCTAACAAGCTGCTGGCAGTAGCTTGATATTTAGATACATGAGTGGTGCCAGTCTTCTAATCTAGCACTCAGCAAGAATGAGAAATGAGAATAAGCTCATTTTCTATTGCCAAAAACACCGCTGTAGTCACCGGCATGCAGCAACAGTGTATATCTGTGCCAAAGGTGACATAAAACTCATGAATAAGATCAATTTTCCTATTTTTCCTTTTCCCTTCACCCACCCTCTACCATCTCCACTTCCTTTCTATGCACACAACCAGCTGCTGCCCCACACCTCCATCTGATCCCCAGAGAGGAAAAATCGGGGATGGAGGTAGACAAGAGGTGGAGGAAGAAGTGCAAGCAGGATGGAGGGAGGAGGGGAGCGGATGGGTGTGACTAGACGTCCATCAGGCCTGCATGTGCTGGGATCTTTTGTGTTAAATCCCGCTACCCCTGTTGTTATAACACACACACGCACACACGCACACACACACACACACACACACACACACACACTACTCTGCTGCTATTGGGAATCCCAGTCTAACAGACCCCCACCCACACACCCATTATGGGGTTTAACCAACTACGTATGATATAGGGTTTGGGTTTAACAGCAGAGTCGGGGTCAGAGCCCAGGAGAGAAAACCTCCACCCTCCACCCAGACAGACTGGCCCATGGGAGGAGATTAGCATCATCACTCCATTCTGTCATCCTCATCTATCTCCAACGGGCCTCAACCTGAAGTATTACTCCATCCTGCCCATTTCCTTTATCCGTTTTATGTGTTATAAAAGTGCTGCTTCAAACACATATAATGCAATTAGAGAAAAGCAGGTCACACAACTTCACTTTGTTTCCACGCAGCAGCAAAGCAGCTGCCACCAAAGAGACATTTTCATGACACTGCACCAGGATTCATTAAAGAAAGAAATGGCCTGGAGACTTGTACTTTAGGGAGGTGACAGAGCGATATAGTGGTTTGGTGTCAGTGAAAGCGGTTTGAACAGTTCTCTAAAAAGTGTAGTACAGTGCATGCATGCTTAATGAATTTAATGTCATGCTTGAGGGAGGACAAATGACAATTGATGGACACATTGAAGGAGCAAAGTTGTAATATCTGGGACAAGAACAATCATTCTACCCTGCTTCAGGCACACTTTAACAGACATGAGCTGATAAGGAAGCATGTACTTCATGCAGATTTGTTCTACGAGTCCATGTAATTAAAAAAAAATATGGATGTGGATGTATGGGGGCATATGGGACCACTGCACAACATCACCTCACTTTTGTGACTTGCACATGCAAATAAATTCCATTAAACCATGACTTGTTGTTTCTACACTTTGGTTTTTGTATGGATGACACAAACACGTAGATAACTAAGGGCATTCAGAGAATGCAGACCTCCTCTGAGGCCATTTCCATTAAGTGAAACATATGCGCCCCGTAATGCGGACTCTTCCTTGGCTCATGCAGGCCATTCAGTTCCGTCACGTTTCGTGAAAAGTAGTTTTTCAGTACTCCTGCTGACAGACAGACCAACAAACCAACCGGTAAACAAACAACTCTACATGAAAAAATAACCTACATGGCGAAGAAAAATGTAGACACAATCTATTAATTAGTGAGCTGGTAGGAGCTTTGGACAGATCGAGCTAAGCTAACGGTTACTTGTGATTACAGTCTTTGTGCTAAGCTAAGCTAACCATCTTCTGGCTGAATATCTATTATCTAACAGACAGACAAAGGGCCGATCATGATCATATCACCTTATTCTCGACAAGAACTATTCCTTTTGTCAATGTTTCCACTAATTTCTGCCTCTACATCTCTGTAATGTTCACCACCACCACCCCACTAAATCAGCACACTCATTGCAATCCTCACCACGAACCCCATCGCTCTCCCGTTTCCCCCATATTACCCTCCTCATCCCTGATAATCTGGGTCAGATGATGCAGTGTTTGTGGCGAGAGCCCATCTTCACCAAAACATGAATTATGGATCATATGAAAATGAATAATGAAAGGAGGATAATATACATAGCTGGTGCTGAAAGATGTGTAACTAGGAATAAGCAGGGAGCGATGAGTTTCTCATCATGTTTGCCAGCAAACACGCTTATCGCAGTCAGTAAAGAAATTACATTAATAAATTGGAATAGCTGTGGATTGATAATTTTTAATATATCTCTCTTTGAGGCCCTGTTTACTGAGCTGGGGGCTGACCAGGGATCAGATGTTGTTATGGTGATGATGCTATAATTTTAAATCAAAAAGATCTCTTTCTTTTTATTCCTCAAAATCAATTAAAAAACTCACGCAAGCTTATACTTTGAGTCCAAACTGAGAGTGTTGCTTTGGCAGGGAGAACATTGTTGATGTGATGTGTTTTATATGTTTACTTCAAATGGAAGTATTTTAGAAAAACTAAACATTATTTTTTGCTTTACAGGTTGAGAAATGAAAAAAAGAATATAAATGACAAGAGATCATTTTGATTTTGACAACAAAACTGGGTTAGAACTTAGGGTTCTGGGTTAAACTCACTGTTTTTTCCACTATTAAGTTGAATAAAATGTTGCTAATTTGTCTTTTAAAGCAAACTCAATCAATCCAATTCTTGGCGGATCATATTATGCTGCCATAACACTTATCTAACTTTACAAAGAAACACAGAAACATCCACACACAGAAATAGAGAATAACCAATGTTCCCCTGTTGGTCTGTTGTCTATAGAAGAAAAATCATTAGCACCAATTAAGCAGATCAGGGGCCGATTCATTCCTGTCACGTTTGTCCGAGGCCCCAGGCGATTCTGGCCCTGAACAAAACAGGCAGAGGTGACAGAGGAGAGCACAGTCTTGTCGAGTAATTGGTATTAAGTTAATTAGGGCGTAGCTGAGAATCCCATTGGGTCAGGACCCCGGTATTGTGTCCACAGGTGATCCATCCTGGGAACTGAACCCTTGCTGACACACAGAGGAAGGCTCACAGCTTTCAGGGCATTAACAAAACCGACCCTTCGCTGCCACGGTAACCACCCAGCACAACAGAGCTAAAAAACCTCACAGGAATACTAAGACTGCAAAGAGAAACAAAAAACGTGAAAACACCAACTAGTTTGGAGTCCAACTAAACACGACAAGTGTTGAACAGAAGTTTGCAGATGTTTTAGATATTTCATTTCATCATGTTACATGTCTAATTACTGAATTCTAATGCTTCATATTCTTTACCTGTTGTTAAGGTATCAAAGGTACTTATATAGGAGAAAAGAGTTTTAAACACTTTGAAAACCAGCATTAAGCTTGTTGTCTTGGGTATGGTCAGACTGACAGTATCACAGTGAGTGCACTTTACACAGTTATGATTGGCTGGTAGTAACTCGATTTTCTTAATCAGGTTTCTTCAAGACAAGAAAAGTGGAGAAACTAATACAGTGCAGCGGGGTTTAGTTCATATTTATCGTAGAGTCTGAAAATGTGTCCTTCACCTCCAACATCGCCAACACATTAATACAGGCAAGAACTAATAATATATTCCTTGGAAGAATAGTGTCCATCTTTGTAGCACAGACTTTTTGGCTGGAAAAAGCCACTAACAAAACAAACTCACCCCCAGGTCCATTTAGTACCTGTTCTTTACATCTGCAGCATACATGAAGAACTAAAGGGCTGCCTGGTTCCAGACCTCAGTATCATGATTTAATCACTGAATAGTTCACTAGCTACCTCGCTATGTGTGGATGAGTTTAATAAAGCTGTGTGGGTTGTTGTAAGTCTATTTACAGAAATAAAAAGTCAGTTGGTAGGATGGATACATTACTAGTTAAGGGATGGATTCTGGTTTCGGGCAAAACAAACCACATTCCTCTTCCAACAAGACACTAACAAACATCAATACAATGTCAGGTTGAATGAATTATTATTAACAAAAATGGCAATTCATAATTATCAGTTTAAATGATTGACCTATGAAAGAAAGGCTCACTTCAGCAGTACGTTCATTTCTCCCAAAAAAAAAGTAAATTCAATGTCTGATTTAAACTGAATACTTCAAAATGAGTTGTTACTAACAGGCTGTTAGGCCCATGAATAGACCATAGTATCGCTGTCCTCTTATTACACTCAATTGAAATGCTCTTCATGATGGAATATCAAATATCATTACTATGCAATGTTGAAAGCTATTGCATTATTTTTAGAATGAAAATATCTTTATTTATATTTTTCATTCAGTGATATTTAATATTTTGTTGTTCTGTTTTTGTTTTCTTTTCACTGAAAAGGTTTGTATTCGATTTCATTACAAACCTGAATAATAACAATAAAATTATTCTGCTGTTGCCTTGGTTTAAAAATATAACAACTGGAGGAGGATAAATCTGATTACTGAACTGGTTATTAAGTAACTATGAGTTACTCCAGGATGAGGGGAAATACTAAAACTTCAAACTGAGGGTGAGTCGCCATGCCCAGTGAAAACATGTCAGTGCCCAGTTACAAAAACAAGGACAATGTTATCACATCTCCCCAGACCTCTACTGTAGAAATGTGCTATCAGAGGAGGAACTGAGAGGAGGCGTGAAAGCAAACAAAGAGAGGAGCGCTCAGTGCTGATTCAGCACTTTATCCAGGTCAGCATCAGAAAGACCAACAATGGAAGTCTTTCATCGGGTGAATGGACATATGGAAGGTGACTTGATAACTATAATAAGTTACCCAACAACCTACTGATTAATATGCTTTCTAATCTGTGTTTTCAATCTGGAAAATTTGCAGAGCAGCCCACAGAAAACTCCTGGGAGAGTTTATGATGGAAATGACTGTGGCGGCTCTTGACAAAGCTCAGTTTCACCAGCTGTTAACCTTTGCCAGGATACTAGAGGAGTCATGGGAGTTTGCAGATTTAATCTACAGTAGTGTATAGACTGTTTTTACGGGCTCAGTTTAGGTCTTTGTACCACTGGAGCGAGAGGTGCGTCTGCCTTTGCAAAGCATTTATGTCCGGAATGGTGGCCTCAGGATAACTGTGACACCAGTACCCTGATGGTAAACATGTTCGGAGCAAAGGAGTCCATATATCTTGTTTACAAGTGAGTAAAAATGGTGAGGAGGGGTCATTACCCACAGATATGACACAGCACTAAGATCACATATACAAGTAGCCAGAATGAGTGTCCATCACAGGGAGAATGGGTCAGTTGAGGTGGTCCAGAGCGATCGAGATCCCTTCTTGTGTAAGTGTTCTTGAGTAGAACACACAGGAGGGATTACATATCCAATCTGGCCTGGGAACACCTCTTGTCCATCAGGAAGAGCTTGAGGATGTAGGTAGGGAGAAGAAGGTAAGGGCTGCTTTGCTCAGCATGCCACTAACCCAATCAGTTACACAGTGGAAAATATACAGTAGAACAACACATGCGGAAATAACCATCATTCTGCAAGCACTGCAGAAAATGATCAAATAATGAAAAGTAGGCTGTGTGTTTGTGTTATTATGGATTATGCATGACGAGGGAGCACTCCAACACAACCCCTTCCCTTTTATCTTTAGTCACGCATCGGTGTTCTCTTTGAGGGTTTGCCAGTTAGGGGGTGAGGGCAGAGGGCCCACCTATACGACAGCAAACACAACGCAACAAAGCAGAGTATAGCAGGAGCAATTGGGAAGAGAAATGAAGAGGAGGAGGAGGAACACCAGCATTGGCATGGGAGTGTTGGGAGTATGACCCAGTTACGCACAATGCCTCCAGGGTGGAAGCAGAGGGGACAGACATTTGTACAAACTCACGTACCAACACACACATCACGGCCATTTTCTGCCAAGGTCCACACAAGTTCTCCAGCAGAGGCCTAGGCCAAAGACAAGCCTGGACATGCTGAGGTTAGGTGGCGACTGACAGAGCCAGGCACGAGTCTGAGGCTTTCACGCACAAGGAGCACAAGACCAAGCGGTGGCGGTAAGATCTGAGGCCCAACAACATCAGAACGGGTGTCCTACATTCACCCTGTTAGAGGAATTAAAGGGTTTGTTGCAGACTCGTTCTCTGACTGACAGGCAGACAACGAGTCCTGCCTCCTTATGCTTCTCTGCCCTGCGGTTTCCCCTCAGCTGAGAAAGCTGTAGCAGTCTCATGTATGATGTATATAATGATATGAAAATGAAACTTCAGAGAAGCAAAACTTGCAAAACGCAGTGGAATCACAAGAAGCGAGTCACTTTCCTGCAGGGTAAATTCAACTGAATTCATTAAAATAACGTGACGACAAATGGGAGATGATGAGGATGACAAAGCACTCTCCCTAACACTTTCTCTCCCATAGAAAGAAGCATCAGTGTATCACTGTCAGCAAGCGGTGGGCTGATTCACACTTTTGTCAGGTTGTCAGATGGGAAACATGGTTGAGTATACAGCTGAGAAAACTGCCGTTGGGGCGGTATTAAGGAGGCGTATCTGTGTGTTTTTGGGTTAACATGCCAGATTGATTCCAAGCTGACACTCAGTGGGCAGATTCTCTCCCTTCCATCCTCATTTCTGCTGCTTTATTATTCGAAAAATGGGACAATGGGGGAACACTGAACAAAGGGGAGAGGAGAAATGACGGATGGCGTACGTTTCCTCAAGAGAGATGGAGAAACATCTCCAATTCTAATGGGACAGGAGAGGGTGGCTTGGGGTCAATGTGGGGTGAAGTCCTGCAGGGGATGAAGGACAGAGTGTGCAGAGGAGGAGGGGAGAAGGGGGCAGATTTGGGGTTATTTGCACCGTCACGGTCCTGACCGAATTTCCATAAATGGATCAGGGACGCGTGTCCTACTGTGTCTGTGTTGTACCGGCAGCTGTTGTCTTGTTTGACGAACGCGCTGTCTTCGCTGCATGTCAGCGAGAGAGTAGCTTCTACACATTTATTTCTGTCTGGAGAGAAAAATGCATGAGGTTGCTTTGGATGTATTTCTGGAAAATGTGCCGCACACCAATGATGTTCGTGTTTCTTTGCTTCAGATGCTCTTCCAGAAATGAAAACTGAAACCTAAAGGGTCGGACAGAGCGTGGCTTGTTACTGTAATGATATTGACAGACCACGGCTCTCACAAGAAGTTGGAGGGCTCACTGACGCATCTGTTTCAACCATTAAATCCATAGAAAACAGGAGATCAACACATTTTATCTTATCATCAGTATCATTAGTTCATGAATTCTCTAACAATAACAACTGAAGTCTTAACTATTATTTTGATACATAATTCATATATTTCCACTCTTAATCTTCATATTTACACTAGAAGATCTACTGCAGGACTAAACAAACCAAATGGTATTCAAATATTATTATAAGTAGATAATTGGGAAAAAAATACTTGTTTTGTTTTTTTATTTTTAATTCTAATTCTAGAAGCAGTGCTGAAACATACAACCTTACTGGTAATTGCTGTACATGCTTAGGGTAAACATTATGTGTTATGTTCTACCCCAGTGAAATGTGGCTGGACCAGTTTAAGCAAAATAAACTGTTGACTTTGTTTCACTTTCAACTGACAAATACACCAGTTTGAAGATGAAAAAGTGAACCCAAACACATTTGTCTGGTACTGCCATCTAGTGAACATGTATGGTACCTACAACTGAAGCAACATCACCATGGTAACGGGTCAGTCCACAACGTCTTACACTTGGTAGTATCAAGCCATTATTTCAAATCACATTTACTTCACAGAACAAGCTATGTAAGACAATATTTTAAAATGCTCCAATGTGAGTTAATGTCCTGTCATCAAAACGTCACTTGATGATGCTCTTTGTTTAGGTTTTACAGACTGTGACTTTGAACATCATTATTTGTTTCCAGATGCAACAGACACCCAACCACCCCCTAACCAACAACCTCTTTTACATACTGTCTACAATAACTGGACTATGCATGCAATACATGGGATCTGAATCTGTTCTTTTATTTTCTTTATTTATCTGCTATAAGAGACTGCTAAATATTTTCTGTTGTATTTCATGTGCAATGACAATAAAGCATCCATCTATTGCTCCATTAGGGTGGAACGGCACCCCACGCAGGTCCAGCGCCTTGCTCAATGGCGCCTTGGGGGACAGCAGGGCACTACCCCTGCTAGTCCCCACAGACTGAAAGAGTAAATGAATACTGAAGTTGAATTTATCAGGTAACCAGAAACATTAACTATATGTTATATGTTATAATGTACAGTCATAGAAAAAAAATATTAGACCACCCTTATTTTTCTTCGATTTCTTGTTCAGTTTACCACTAAAGCTATATTTGTTTGTACAAATATTGTATAATAATAACAAGAGTTTAATATAACAGTTGATATCTAGCCATTTTCAATGGTTGATATCAGATAATAACCAAAATCTTGATAAAAACCCTAAGTTCTCATATCAGTAGCTATGGCATTATACTGCCAAAAACAGGACTTTTTAGGCATTCCATGTTTTTTTTTCCTGTCTGTTTTAGTCACATGATACACACAGGAGTTAGCATTTGATTATATAACCATTGTTTTTGATGACTGCAGCCATGCGTCTTGGCATGATCTCCACCAGTTCCTTGGAGGTCTGTCAGTGACACAGGAACAGATGAGTGCATGGTCATCTCGTGGGGTAGAAAGACGTTTCCTGCCTTGACCAACAAGCAGTTTGGTAGTACCATGTTGGGCTTGTTTTTCTCGGTGTACTGAATGGCTGTCTTGGTGATCTTTCGTTTCATCATGCCAATTTCCAGCAGTACCAAGATGGCTGCCTTTGTGTCTTCACATAATTCTTTTGTTTTAGGCATTATGTGAGAGCTGACAATGTCTGAGTTGTGCTTCTGCTTGAATGTAAACAGGAATCCACTTTAGGCCTTTGCACGTGCAGAGCTGCTTATGACATGAAATGACCTCTTATGTACGCTGGAACTATAATTAGGCTTAAGCATGTCAAATAAGACGTAAAGTATTATGTAATCAGCGGTATTTTTGTTGTGTTCATTGTATTCTTCAGATAAATACCTTGAGTAGTACCAGGCATTCAAATGAACACGAAATTGAAAAAAACAAGGGTCATCTACTAATTTTTTTCCATGACTATATATGTTCATACTACTCTGTGACAGCTAGGTGTGTAAAATTACAACTGCAACAGTTTGCAAGCACATGATCCAGCACATCAACTTTATCAACAGATATCATGTCATGGTTTGAATGTGCAGTATGTGGGATTTAGAGGCATCGAGTGGTGAGGTTGTAGATTATAACCAACTGAATCCCCCTCTGCTCACTTCTCCCTTTCCAAGAGGTGTTGCCACCTTGGAGACCTTCTCGCTAGATTTAAGGATTTTCCAGAGACTTCATTTCTAAAAAGCAACACACCTGCTTTACAAATTTATCAGACCACCTGCCCTATTTATCTCAAAGACCACCCAGCATGATGACATGCTCAAATTGTGACTCTTTCTTTTTCAGTGAGTTCCCTAATTATTTTTGTGTACTTTGGGCTTTAATAATTTATTATAATTATTGTTGTTGTAATTATTATTATCATTATTAATATTATTTTTGTAGAATTTGTCATGCCAGACACAGGCTGCTACCAGTACCAGTGAGAGTTGAGTTTGCCTGGAGTGTTCACTGGAAGTTGGAACTCGGACCTCTGATCAACACAGCCCCAAAGTTTAGTGCTCCCAGCTCTTCCCAGCCTTACAGACGGAAAACAAAACATGTAGCTACTGTTTACGTCAGTAGCAGATGGCATGAGTTCTATGTTGGGTTGGTGAGATTCACAGGGGGTTCCGACTTGGAGCTTGAGAATTCTGACATTCATATACAACCTGAACGCACCATGAAGCTAAACACACAAAAGTAACCGATACAAGTATTATCTGAAAATTTGACTTAATCATCGTAAATAAAAATACGTATTATACAGGCAGAATCACTTTTGTTATATTACATTTTATATTAGACTATTTGATTGCTCTTGCATGGTGTGTGGGACAGCGGTCCACAACTGAACTCCTTCACAATGAAACTTCATGTCATTATCTTATTGTTTCCTCCTATCCAGCTATCCTGCTGAATGACGTTGTCCCGGTGAAATGACTTTGGCCTGTGTTGGAGGAAGTAAAGCAGGTGAGCATACAGACTGTGAACCCTACACCATGTATTATGAGGGGTTATATAACAACATAAGTGTTGAACAATGACACAGAGGCACCTGACCGACTGCTTTATACCACATCACAGATAAAGTCCCCTACACTGCCCTCTACATACCAAATATACAGACTTAATACAGAGAAATGAAGAGATGACACACCTGTTAACTGTATGACGGCAGAAAGTTGTATTCATATCTTTGAAACTTACAAATACTGTACACTATTAAGAGTCAAAGAACTGATCTTTTTTTTTAAGTTTATGTATGCCCGTAGAGTTTCTGACCAAAGTTCAAGAACATCAGATTTCAGGCTAAAAAGTATGTTTTTTCCTCTCTATTATAAGAAATAAAGCAAGGTGTGTGTGTGTGTGTGTGTGTGTGTGTGTGTGTGTTTGAGAAGTGCAGTCAAGCAGCGTGGGGTTAATATGAACAAGTTTGTCCTTGTTCAACCCCTGAAACTCCCCTCCCATCTCCACCATGAGTACCACATACCAGCCTCAGCCAGTCAGGCCTGGGCTCAAAGCCAACAGCTAGAACAGTGGCCTAGTGCCAACCTGCACTTGTAAAGCAGCTAGTTTGGATAAAAGGTGACAATTTATCTCTCCTTGTGTCTGTCTTTTCCCTCTTTCCACAAACCTCCAACATCTCTCATGCACATCCGTACACGCTGCCACAGTGGAGGAACGCCTCCCCTCTGTCCTGAGATAACCTCGCTTAAAGCTACCACGTCATTTGCTGTCTGCAAAGGAGCTGCAGAGAGAGAGGATCTCTGTACTCTGCAGCTAAACTCAACCCACTTTTCTCTTCCTCACACTGCCAGTCCTATCACATGCTTAGCTAGACTGTTTACTTGTACTGGTTTGGTCTCTGTCTCCCTCCCACTCTCTCTCTCTTCCTCCCATCCAGTCTCTCTTTCTCCCGCCCACTATTTGGTTCCTGCTTAGTGTTATGTTCTGATAAAACGAACAGAGACAAAACGACGGCCTAAACAGCCCTTTCTTCTCAGGATTTGGTCTTTTTCTGGTGCATCTTCTAATTCTGCAGTTTCACTCTCTTGCGACTACCGTGAGTATGTGTCACTGCCGAATCAAATAAACACTATAATGGTGTCTGGCAAGGAGCACTTGAGGTGATGACGGAGTCTAAGTCTGTCTCCCCTCCCCTAACCCCACACAGTAAGGGAGAGTGGCGGACGTGCAGAAAAGATGGTAAACCATGACACAGATCAGGCCAGAGATTAGTTTAAAGGAGCTGGGTGTGTGTGGGAAGCTACAGAATGAATTATGCCAGACCTGATTGGGATATTTACGCCAAAATAAAAGCTGCATGCTGCTTAGAAAGGTTGCTCTGTAGAATTCCATGTCCTGTTTGGTCCTGCAGAGATAAAACACGCTGATCCTTCCACTAACTTGTTTGATGTGATAAAAAAAGGATTCTATGGGTTAAACTAAGTCACATTTTTCTTTAAATGTTTTATGTTAACAGCTTAAGCATGTCCGGTTACTTATGCTTCAGAAGGTCAGCTTGACTCTTAAATTGACTAAATGCCAATCTCCGCCATTTTTATTTGCAGTGTACGTGTGTGTGTGTGTAACAAGCCAAAGAACAACAGGTGAAAGGACGAACACAAAAGCAATGACAGAAACTCTTACTATTATTATTACACTGACATTGACTGATATTGAATCATAGAAACATGCAGCACTGCTGCATATCATATTTAATTTTACCTGTTGCAGACCCTCGACGTGATCTGATACTTTCACCTGAGACACTTTATTATTTTGTTTGTAGATCTAAATGTGCTGAAATGATCAAACCCATAGGCTGTTTTATCCCTGAAAAAAGCAAGTGGATACTATCACTGTGCCCTGACGCCATGGCTGTTTCCTTTGAGCATCAATAATGGAGCAACACTGCCTTACACAGAATATGTATCTATTTTCACAGATCATATTTGAGCTATCAAAGGTCCCATTCAGTTTGAACAGGTTGCATCTCCTTGTAAAATATGAAATTTAGTGTATGTTTTGTTATTATAAGTCACACTGCAGAGTGTTTGCCTGTAAATGCTTATGATGTGTCAACATTCATCTAGGTCGCCTTTATAAAGATCCTAATGGGACCTTCTGATTCACTTCTATGAATAACAATTCACAGAGATAAGCATGTGTTCACCAATGGATTTTAAATGAGAATCAATGGTCAATTAGATGCAACATTAAACCTAATGGGCAGTAGCTATTTATAGGAGAAGCATGATATAATAGGCAATAGCCCAGAGATACCTGTCTTGCCTTAATGATCTGTTGTTGTGTTAGTGTCCTACTGAGACTCATGAAAACAAATTTTCGTGTTTTTGTCCTCCTTACAATATTGTTTACTTTGGAACAAATTCATGCTGTACAGGCTTGAAATTCACTGTCCAACTAGTTGTTGCACGGGTCAGCAAAAGTATATATACAACATTCATATGATAAAATCTGCTTCGGACAAGAGAATAGCTGTAGAAAATCAGTACTATACCTTCAATTGCAAGAGAGAAAGCTGTGTCCAAACAATTTCCAAAATAGGGACCATGTAAATTGGAGAATACAGGCGACAAGATGGAATTTATACCCTTTCCGACAGTACGTGAAGGCAGCGTAGCAGTTGAATCTGGGAAAAAAATACCCATATAAGAAAATTAACAGGACATAAAATATTATTTTTTACCCTTTTGGAAATATTATAATCCTAATTAATCATCCTATATAAAATAGGTCACACTAAAACGCCTCGTAATGACTGCGTGCTGCCCATTTGAGGCTAGTAGTTTACTAGTTAGACGAAAATTAGCCTAGCCTGCTAACGATTAGCCGTCGTCTGCTAACGATTAGCCGTCGTCTGCTAATACTGCTGCTACCTGCTGCTAATTAGCCTAAAATACAAATAACCTACCTATTCACCAAATTTGACTCAAAACATGTAAACCAATATATACGTTTCTTTACCCACCTGTTTTCAGATGCTTCAAATGATTGCAGGCCGTGTGGGAAGCCTGGTGGCCAGGCGTGCGACAGCGGCCTTCAGTACCAGCAGTGGGAGGATGGCGAGCCACGGTCACGGTAACACACTGAGGCAGAACAGCAGCAGAACAGTGCAGTGGGGGCTGTTCGGTCTGTTCTAGAAAAACTATGAGTCAAATTTCTCCAGCTAACGATCGGTGTGCAGGTGTCCCACAAAATTCTGTGACCCCTTCAGGGGCACAAATGGGAATTAGTACAATTACTGGAGTATTTATTTATTTAAAGAGTATTGAGTGAAAACAATGAAATTGTTCTCAGAATCTGGAGTGTTTATCCTGTTGAATTAACAGACTATTATTAAAATTAAAAAAATAAATGCTATTTATTAATTTATATTATACATTTGTAAGGTACAGTGCTTGCACTTCACTTGAGTCTTTTACTAGCTATTTTTCACTTATATTTTGTATGCAAAACATAAACTTAATATATTTAATGTTATAAACTGTAGATGAAACTATTAATTACATTAATTGGCAAATATTATGACAGAGAACATATTCATTAGATGAATTCATAAATGGCAATTTAATACAATGACAGTCTGTAATCTATAACAGTCACAAGGAACTGACCTACTTATTTTTCTTGAGTATACTCACAAATCTTATATTAGTATGGAACATTTTCAATACAAAAAAAAATTGTATTATTAAGTAAGTATTTTTACATCATGGTGTCGTGTCAGTTTTTAGATGTACAGTGGAACAGAAGGTAACACCTGTCAGGGTCAGGTTGACTTTTCTCCATCAGTTTAAAGAGGCCTCAAACCAACAGATGGCGCTGCCGTACTGTCACAACCAGGTGTATATCATGTTGAAATCTGTGTTGAATCAAATGTGGGACACATGTCCCAAATTCTAAACCAAATGTCTACTGTAATTGTCTCCTTGAGAGTCCATTGTTGCAGCACTTGGTTTCAAAAGTCACCTTCCTCCTTGTCTCTGTCCATCCAGAGGTGGCAGAGACAGTGGACATGTCTCAGCCAATGTACTGGGACCGTCTGGACACCCCTCTACCTGACAAACGCTACAAAGATGACCTGACTGCTGCTGATAAGAGCCTGAAGGAGAAGGAGAAAGGACCCTGGACCCAGCTGAGCAACGAGGAGAAGCTTGCCTGTGGGTTCCTTTCTACTCACACTATACAGCCACTGCACATATGTAGCATTAATAATTACAAATACATCTCAAATTAATGTAATGCAGTCAGTATTCATAGGCCACTATTCAATTAAAAGCACAGGGCAACCAATGGTGAGAAGTAACTGAGTACATTTACAGAAGTACTGTATTTACAGTTAGTACAATTTAGTGAATTATTTTAATTTTATACTACATTATACTTCTATTTCTACATTTCAGACTTGTGGAGTACTGTACTATTTAAGAAAACCTATGATGAAATGCAGACAATTAAAGCATGGCTCAGCTCAAAGGGAGAACAAAGGGAGGAAGGAAGCATCAGCTGTGATCATGTGACCCCACTGGTTGGTACATCCGACAAGCATTATGCTCAGCATTTGTATATTTTGTGGAATGATCAACAGCTTCCTTTTGCCTATATTTGATGATGACCGTGGAGTTTCAGACAGGAAACACAAATGAAGAGGGGCTTGACATGCAACAAGCAGTGGTGTCCACTGGTTGCTGAAAATGTGTGTTAAATTGCCCTCTTGGGTGGAAAAAACACACTAAACGGCCCTCTTGGCTGGTTAAAACATGATTAAATGCCCTCATGGGTGGTAAAAACGCACTTATGTGCCCTCTTGGGAGGCAAAAACGTGCACTTAAGTGCCCTCTTCAGTGGCACTATAGCCGCCTTTTTTTTCTTTTCGCCCCTGCCCTTGAGTAAGTCTATGCACACCACTGGCAACAAGTCAAACTTTGCAGCCATATGGTCAGCCACGAGGATACTGGACACCCTGAACTCTTCAGACTTTATCACCGCCTCTAGTTTCACTCGTACATCCAGTATGAAGGACTCTTACCATAGTGACACTATCTCCCTTCCTGCAGTGTATCGGCTCTCATTCCGTCAGACCTACTCAGAGATGAAGCAGCCGACAGGCGAGTGGAAGTCTGTCCTTGGGGGTATCTTCATCTTTCTGGGCTTCACAGGCCTGGTGGTCTGGTGGCAGAGAGTCTACGGTAAACTTTGTGTCACTACCTTACTTACTGCTTTCACATCTTTGTCATAGCAGGAAAAGCACCACTATAAGTAACAACACATTAACGATGGCTCTGTTCCTCTGAAGTCTAAAACCAGAGCCCTGTAAGATGTCTGCTGTGTGAAAGTTACCTGCATGCATCCATACTGTCTGCTGAAGTGGTCTCTCTTCCTTGTTTAGTCTACCCTGAACGTCCCAGGACCTTTGACGAGGAGTGGCAGGCCAAACAGCTAAAGAGGATGTTGGACATGAGAGTCAACCCCGTCGAAGGTTTCTCAGCCAAATGGGACTACGAGAAGGGCCAATGGAAGTAAAGAGAGGCTGAGATGTTACATCACCTGTATGGATCTGTCCCACTCTATGGAGTCCATCTCCATCTGAATGATGCATTGTAACTGTGATAACCACTAGAGTCTCTGTCTCACCGTCAGAAGCCTCTCCTGTCCAACCTGTTGTAACCTTATAAAAATAAAATGTTGCTTATGAATCTGTCAGTCAAGTCTTTTATTATCTGGAGTGATACACTCTGCTGCTCCTGAAGCAAAGCAGCACACAGAAAAGTTGAGGATCTGATCACTTATTATATACTATTACCTCACTGGTGGTGGGAAGTAACTCCAAACCTTTATTCCAGTACAATTCTGACTGGTATTTCTCAAAGGGAAACAGATCACATTTAACTGCACTACATTATTAGACAACTATAGCAATTTTGCAAATTATTTTTCATACAAAAGATTTGATCATTTTCGGAACCCAGAGAGTAAGCTACATGATATAGGTCATACTCCACAATTTTTTTTTTCTTGCTCCTCTAATTTCTATTGAACAAGCTGAAAACTACTATATTGTACTATTATACTGTTATATTATATTGGCTCTATTTATATGGTGTATATCAACCATGCTAATGCTGATCCAAGTAGATATGAGACAGGTCAGTAACATCAGACCTGGATTTCTGTCCCAGCGCCCAAAGAGAACTAGAGATGTTCATCCAGGAGAACGATAGTGAATATACAGGTTCTTAAAACTTGTGGGAAATAACCAAAGCTTTTTAAAGGACACCATTCTAAAATACTTTGCGAAGTATATGAACATAAGTGTAATGAGTTCAAAACCAACTGGGATAATGTCATAAGAATAAATCATTAAAAAGGGATGAATGGAAACATGATAAATAACAGATCAGTACTCGGATTTAGCAAATATTGTATGTAATCCAGATTTTACACTTCAGATGTGTTTTGGAAAACATGGACAAGAATGTTGGTATTTCTAAAATATGTATCAGACACAACTCAGGACTTTATTTGACCTTCCTCAAGCACAATTAAATAGTCTCATAAAGTGGCTGCTATGGGGTCTAACATCACCACACATGAACACTTTTGATTTCATTGGATCCACAAGAACTTCAGCTTTCTAGACAAAAAGAATTTATGTGACATACTGTATATAACAACATACTTGTAATGCATGAAAACAACTGCATATTCTCTCCCCAAATTGCATGTGGTGATCATGAAGTGAGACTTTCAAGGGACCCTTTTTTTAAAATCACCGGAACAGTGTTTCCTGGTGTAGCGCTATTGGTTATTTATCTTTCTTTCAGACTATCCTGCACCATAACATAATACCAATGGAGAGAACTTTCCAAACTTTCAAATTTCAACAACTACCAGTTTGATTGCAGTGATATTTTCTACAGATGTCTATGTTTCCGGCAGGATGAATTCGACTGGCTTTGGTGATCTGTTTTTTTTTTCCTCTACTGCAACCATAAGGTTGACACCTGTGGATTTAACTGAAATGTCTCTCCTCAATTCATCGCATTGATTTGTCTGTTACTTTGGTTTTTGATTAAATAACTGAAAAAAATAATGACATTCCCATTATCTTTGCACGTTAGTACATACAACACATAACAGCAAGACACAACAGACTCAGTACATCTTCCAACATTGGCTTTATTAGGTTCAATGTAATTTAATTTTACAACAGTATTCTAAGACATACAAACAGACCACTGGACATGGTTCGATTTTTAATTGTGTACTCTTTATGGCCAACAAGAATGCACCAGAGACCTAAGCGTTTTGAAAATATCTTCTCACTTTGTTTGCATTTTTCTTGTCTAGTGGCAGTCAATGATCCCAAAAAAAAACACAATGAATGACAATGTACGTCAATGCAAACATGAGACTTTAAGGCCATTTGAAGGGAGCACAGTTATGCTTTTTACACTGAATATAAATAATGTTTGACAGCCATCAGATCTGATTTTCTTAAATATGTCACTAAGCTAATGTACTATTCTAATCAGTTTAAATAGCTAGCATAGATATATGCATGTATACATATATGTATATATGTATACATGTTTATATGTATGTGTGTATATACAGTATATATATGTATGTATATATATATATATACACACACACATATATATGTATACATGTATATGCATGTATATATAGGAACGTGCCAATGCTGTCACACTTCCTTCATTTGTGCCTACTTTAAGAACATTTTGCCACATGGAAATTTGTATGCACGCACACATACATGCACACTCATGCACACTCGCAAGCAAAAACACACACACACACACACACACACACACACACGCACACACACGTGTAGGAAGGGTTGTTTCAGTGAAGGCCAGGACAGCAGAGAAAAGCCTGCAAACAGATTTTTGGTGGGGCATACACTAGAAAAATATATATATATACCGTAGTGGAATGTATGAGAGCAGACCTTGGCTAATAAGATGCTCGGACACAAGCATTTAGAGGACAATACTCATCAATAGTCAATACAGTTGGAATTTACTGGGTGAGATTTTTTGTTCCAGGGATTAACAATCAGTTTGCAAAGAGGACTCCATGTACACTATGTAAATGTTTGCATATGATTCTGTGAACTTCGAGGATGAAAAGGAGCAAAAGTTGACAATGATGAAGAGAGAAGAGTCCTGCTTTAAAGGCGGTGGCAGAGCTGCTAGCTGGACCCTCGCACTGACGACACAGTGGTGGATGTTCACATGTAAATCCAGATGATTCTTTAAAGTCCCTTCCCTTAACATTTACTCTCTGTGTCAGCTAAATCTAGGGCTGAGCCCTTGTGTGCTTTATCGAGCTGCTGTAACGATGAATGTGAACATGAAAAGAACCTGGGACACGTTGTTGTTATCTGGAGATGTGGTGTGGTGTAAGATTTAGATTAAAGCTTCTGCTGGGAATAGGGAGGACTCCCCACCTTCCCAGTAAATGAATGGAGCTGCCAGTTGTTGGTGCATGAAACATCAGGCAACAAATACTTCTCCGACTTTAAATGAACGATGTTCAGAGACAAAGACGAGGTCTCCTTCTCCTAGTCTCTCATGGACCATGTGTGAATGGCAGGTGTGTTTGTGTGGAGCAGCAGGTGGGCCAGCTGTGACTGATGGCTGTGACGAGGTGGGATGACAGCCGGGGGGGTCACAGAGGAGGAGGTGGAGCTAGATGGAGAGGGAGAGAGGAGGAGAGACGGGTGGAGATTTGACAGATTTCATGTGTCTGGGGAGGATGGAGGAGGAGTGAAGGTGTACTTTTACGCTCGTGCAGCCACTGGCGGTCACTGATTGGCTCATGATGGTAAACAGACATATTTCTAATCAAACTGATGCAGAGCGGCATCGTCTCCTGCGACACAAGCCTTCAAAAGGCCATGATGTTCTTTATGGTGACAGCATGAAGCACAACTGTGTCACTGATAAATGTGAAGTGACTATGATTATTGAATTGGCACAGAGGAAAAACAGTCTCTTGTTTGAGCATCGCAGTGAATTATTAGGATTTTATTGCAACATAAGCCACTTTTATTTCAACCCTGTTGAGAAGTATTAACAATTCTGGATGCAACTAATGGTTTCTTAATTTTTATTATTACGCAATAATTTAGTTGATAAAATGTCAAACTGTAACAATTTCTACGTTGCTTTATCAGATCGAAAATATTTCATTTAGTTATATAACATGACATAAAAGAAAAGCAGCAAATTACCACATTTAAGATGGGACCAGTGTACTTTTAATCAATTATTATCATTGTTATATACCTATAATTGGATTATGAATAGAAAATGAATGAATAACAGTATGAATATATGGGCTGATATTACTTTACCACAGTGTCAACATCACAGTTTTTCCACCAGAGAGCACTGATGAGCCGACTGCTCTAATGGAACATGCATGTTATACTGACATCTTCTTGTTTGAGTTATGTGTTTATGTTAGCTGTTAGAATTATGAAATATTATCTGATTTATTAACTATCATCAGTACTGGCTGGGTTGCAATTATTATGCTTTAATTCTAAATGAAATACAGCATTTTTTATTATATTTATGACTAAAACCTCTCTGTGCCTAAAGAATGTACTGTGTCTGAACCAGCCTGTGATTGATGAGTAAATGTGTACAGTTAATAAAGGTCTAATATCAAACTAGAGGGATGTATCATTAAAACATATGATTACAAATCTCATTCATCAACTGTTTATACACCACTCATGGATGCATCATATGCGGATCTACTGACTAACACTATGATAGTGTTTTTTCAACCATGTATTAAATGTTTTCTTCTAAATTAAAGTGTTGCCAAATCAAATCTTGACCCCTCAGGTCAGACCCTGCAGAGTCTCTCATGCTGTTTGTCTATGGGAAGTGTTGCTACAGTATTTGCTTCATTCCTCAGCTACTGTGTTGTAAACATGGAGGCTCTGTTTGTATGAACTGTGGTTGCACTGATTGTCCACACAGTGGTCTGGCACTGGGCAGGCTGACTGGACACAAACAGGATCGAATCAAGGCCAAGTGTGGCCATAGAGCACAGATCAGCGGGAGCAGAGGGGTTTTAATGGTTCATAAATCCAAAAGCAAAACGCACCAACAAACACAAACAATCACAGGAGCCTGTTCCCCATTTAAACCGAGACTGCCATTTTTTTCTGACTAAAATCAGTTTGACTCCATCCATACAAAACAAATAAGCATGAGGACAATGCAACACAAACAATCAGCGTAAGGAGTCATGGATTATGATTGTGAATGTGATGGTGATCAGGAAACAGGAAGTACAGAAGCTGTTGAGGGTCAGGTGCTACATCCTCCCCTGCTTTCTTTCACTCCATATGGCACACACAAGAAACTAAACACAAGCTCCTAGACGGGACATGTAGAGCAGCCCGGACCCACAACACACCGACTCTTTCCATCTGTCTGGCTGGAGTCACTTTAACCTCTCTAGAGGACAAAACCAAAAATTTGTTAAAACTAAAGCATACAATCATACAGAAAGAGCCAGTGGAGGAAGGAACAGAAGCAAAAATTGGTTGAATGAAAGAATAAGGTCTGTTACTGTATACGGTGGTATAATGTGAACACATGAATACTAGTGACTCTTCTCTTCTGTCTTTTTCTCAAAAGTTCAACAACATGTGAGGATTAGTAGTCCACTGTGGGATGTGTGGGGGGGAGAGCGGGCTAAACATCATCAGCAGTTCTGACGAGACAAACTGGACCTTCATCTTAACTTGTGTGAGTTGCTTGAGTGGTTGAGGGTGGTGATGGGAGGCGGGTGGAGCAGGTTGTGTCTGGATGTGCCTTCACAGGCGTTTCTGAGCGATGAGTGAGCCCACCACGACTCCTGTCACCAGGGTCATCCCCGCCAGCAGCCACTTCTTAAAACTCTCCTGAGACCTCCTGCCCTCTGCCGCCGCATCCTGCCCGAAGATTTCAGCAAAGCGCTCCTGGCGGCACAAAAAAAGGGGGGAAAGAAAAGGGTTAACACCAGCTGCTGATATGTGACATGTATTGAAATTGAAAAAAGAAACCCACACATCTTTCCCAAAACATAAAAGAGCTAAAATGACACAGCAGGCAGGTCTAAAATGTTGGGTGGATTCCCTCTGTAAAGGTCAAACCCACAGCTGGGTATCCAGATGACTGTCACAACCCACAGAGTCACATGAGAAACTTTCCATCCACCTCAGCAACCACACAGGTGAGGCAATATCACAGCCAGCAAAAAGCCCCAAAAACCATGTGCATGCACGCTGTGTAGCAAGCATGAAGCAGGAACAAGAAGACCATTGATGAAAGGACCAACACACACGATTAAAATCTTGCTTTTAAAAAAAAAAAAAAAGCCATCTCGTCTCCCTCCCCTCGGCTCTGCAGCAGAACCGTTGTTGTTGCTGACATTCTTTCCCACAGTTGTCCTCGGATTTACCAATCCTACACTGCCGCCCACTTGAAATCATTTCCTGGAATCAAGCTGCTTGAGTAGTAGTTTTAACGTCTGGCCACAGGGAGGCGCCAGTGGGCTCAAATGTTGTAAACAAAACACAGAAAGTGATCAGCTGAGCTGAACGTGATCCTCTGAGTCACTTCTGATAATGCTCATCATGCTTCACATCAGTATTTCCGAGGAATGATTCTATTTAAGAGCACAGTATCAGAACAAATGTGAAAAAGACTTATTCAGATGGGACAGGAGGTCTTTTATGGAGTGGGGTGTGGGGGTGTTTGTTACTGGAAACTGTGCGGAGACAGGTGACAGGAAGCAGAGAGTGAAAGACAGAGTGGTAATCTGAGGACAACTGACTAATAGAGCCCAGGCCTGGACTCTGAGTCGACTCATCCCGAGACTAGAAACTCCACCTCAGTCTGACTTAACCCTGAGTTAATCCTGAGGTAACCGCATGGTGGATGACTAAAAAAAAAAAAAAAAAAAGAGAGAGTTCTGATGACACATTTCACTATGTCAACAGGTAAATACAGGACACAGCCTCCATTTGAATACAGTGGAGCTAAAAATACTAATATGTACATATGCATAATGTGTATCTTCGAAAATAATCAACACTTGTTTTTCAAGCAACACTGCTAAAACATTGTCTGGTTACAGCCTCTAAAATGTGAACTGTAAACCGAAAAGCCTCTGATTTGGACTGATGGTCCAACATTTATTTAGGTTTGGATGCTACCCTGATGACGTTTTATTGACAAATCACAGAACAATGTGGAAAATATTTGTTAGTTTTGCAGCCACAGAGATTTTAATGTCGTCACTGAAATGCTTTTTGGCAAAATGCTTCCAATTGAACTGGAGCTTTAGATGGATAATGAAACTTAAGGAATGATCACATGAATTTTCACTTCGATTAAAAACAACAGTTGTCAATGGAAGCAAAAGTCACTTTCTTTAAGGATTAATTTGCTTTCTACAGGATTAAAGTCAGGCCAACATGACAGGAGCTGCTTATTTATGACAGAGAGGGTGCACAATTAAGTAAAAGAACTCACAAAAATGTCCTGGGAATTGTTTTCCAGTGGCTTTATCAATAACTAAATACTTTCCCAGACTTTGTTGTAGCTGCTATTCAAAAGTGGGACATTGTGTCAATTTGTGGGATGAATCAAACATGATATAAATGCTGTGCGGTCCCACACGAAGCAGGACACCCGGTCACGCTACTTGTAACATCTCAGCACTGGGGACTGTTGATGACCTGACAGTGAATGAATCAGTGTTGTAAAGAGAAATGTTGACTCACAAAAAATGAAACAAAGAAAGGTGAAACAGGTTAAATCCACAATATGCTACTTGACTGTCAGATCACTGCTCGGAGAAATGATTGCACATAAAAGCGGCAACATTAGTAAAGCTGTTCCTCTGTGAATGATTTAATATCCTCTCCCTACATGAAACTCAAATGAGCACTGAGAAGAAAACTGCAACCCAACAGGTGAAAGGTGTGGACTATCATTTATGATCACTATCATAGAGGAGTATCATTCCTGAGCGGTTCCACGTTTTAGGTCATTTTGTTTCACATCTTTGATAAGAGCAACACAGAGTCGAGTTTCTCTTGCTGCTTCATGTAGTGACATCATCACTGCTTGATCATCATCAAGGGAGGAGGTGGGGTGGTCATATCTGTTGCAATATAACCCTGAGCATGGTTTCTGAGGAAAGGAATGATTCTAAGAACATGCAGGGTGTGAATGTGCTGCTGGACGATAAGGGATGGTGTGCTGATGAACTGCTGTGGTATGCTACAGCCTAAACCAGAGGCTGAGTGCCATGACAACAGTAACACAGTGCATGTGCTGAACAGGTTACATTATCAACAGTCTCTGATGTTTAAGCTTTTATGCAGCTTAAAAAAGGCTGCTAACAAATGACTAAAGGAGAGTCACCATCACGACTAGTCTACTGAAAGCTGCATCCGTTCGATTCTGCAGCCAAACTAGAAGTTGGGAAAAGTTGAACTTTTCGAGGGCCAGCAGCCAATCAGTGAACAGATTCTGTGACATGTTGACCTGGCTCTAATTGGCCAAGTTGGTCTCACAGTACATCTACAATAAAACACCATAAACACACACAGTAAGCAAACACTGTGGAGGAGCTTTAGCTCTTGTGTGTTGAGTCAACATTCTCAGTCAATGAGTGAGATCTGAGGAATTTTTAGATAAGTATCTGAACGCAACACAAAAGCAGGTTTGGATGTTTCACACGGAGGCCTTTCATTCAAGGTTCGCTCAAGGCGAAAATTTCACCTTCAACCCTCCTCACTCCTACCGAGGCCTTGTTGCCAACTGTGAAGAAGCTGTGGAAGAGTAAATATTTGTGTTCAAAATCACCTTGACTTCCGACAGGCCTTGATACAGCACACAGATGCTGTCACAAAAGATAAACTTTCTTATTGGCACTGAAATGACCTATCCATGTTGTTAGAGGAGCCTGCACAGACCCCATAGTGACAGAGGTGCATTAATGTAGCTGGAATTAGCCACATATGATTAAGAAAGGTCCATAATGACATAATGTGATTACAGAGTTCATTTCAAATAAAGGGCCAGTCTGATCACTGCCCATCCCTTCCTGTGAAGGAGGAATGTGGGTGTAGAGAAGAAACTACAGCAGCACCTTGTGATGACTGATGGCGTTAAAACGGACATGTCGTGACATGTTGTCATTCACGCAGTGGCAAGGAAATATGTGTAATAACGAAACAACGGGTAAGTGGTAGTGGGATGAAAAGGAAAGTTTGAAATTATAATGATATATTACATATTTTATATCCTCACTGAGAAAGTACCTATGTATTATGTGATGTGATAGGTTTAGCAGGATGACAGATCAGCTCACTTTGCACATGTTGGTTTGATATGCTCAGCCACACTTAGTCCCACCTGGCAGGTAAACCTAGTCTTAATCTTCTCTCTTACTTTCCCTTTCACACGGTCACACCTTTATTTCTTTATCTCGGCTGTGTTCCCAGAGGAAATCAGGTGCTAGGCGGCGGCCAGCAGAGTGCTTTCAGGCCTCATTTCCATTTTTTTCCCCTCCTGCTTTTTCTACGTTAAACTTTTTCCTTCTTCCTTAGTGAGGGAGAAAAAAGGACAAGGGAGGGATTAGCTCATGAAAGCAAAAGGTTTGCTGTAAAGGGAGAGAAGGTGAGAGAAATAGTGAACGGAGACCGTGCGGTTAGTTGCCACGGCAACCAGGAAGCAGTTGATTAGCGCGTGTGATATGTGTCTGGGCCTGTAAGTCCATCTCTGTGGCTGATAAATGACCCAGCACTACATGCGGAGAAAGGAACATTTTAACGATCATTAGCAGCAGCCTCCTATTCATCAGCTGAGACTCGACGGTTGCTCCGGTGTTGCACCATAACAAGCTGCAACACTCAAATCCCTCGATGGTGAAAGCCTGACCATGACACACACACATGCACATACCAGACATTGATTAATACATCACATCCTGTTCCTTTTAGACAAAATGAAGCTGGAAACTAATTAAAATTCAATGACTTGAGGACATTCTGAGAAGGCGTATTGATTTAATATTAGCAATCGTATGTTGAATCCAGACGGCGAGCTAAACACAGATCGTGTTAGGCTCTGTGAGCACACAGAGAGAAACAACAATATGACAAACGTGACAAAAGTGAGCATTTAAAAGAAAAATGGAGAGAATAGTTTCTGGATGGATTTTTCTCCACATTAACTGCCGAAAAAATATATATATTATTAACTATATATTATTGAAAAATAAACATTTTGAACAGCTATTATGCAAGGTGTTTTTTTCTGATATACTGTATTTGGGTGCTACTGGTGACTAGCTCATGCTAAGAGTGACGTTATTGTGAATGAGCATTGTTATCATGCAAACCTGAAAATGTCTCTGAGAACTTGTACATTATATTTTTGATTACACAAAAAAAGAACAAAAACAAAAATAGCACAAGATTCTCTGATCATGTTTTTTTCTACAGGTACACATTTTTGTTGTTGATTTTAAATCTAATTTTTTTTTATTATTTTATTTAAAAGTTATCCTTTTACAGTGTCATTGTCAACTATAGTGGTTATTTGCATAAAATACAATTCAAAACATTAGGAAATAGACTTTTGTATTTATTGATAACTAAATCTTGTCAATCATGGTTCCAATAAGCCAATAATTCTCTCTCCTTTATTTTAGCATTTTTTTTAACATAATGTGGTTATGTTTTCACCAATCAGAGCCTGAACGCACCATAATGTCCTTATTCTAGCTGTTACCGTGCTGCTAACATCAACTAGTGATGCTCCTGCAGTTTACGACACAGATTTGCTGTTCTTAATGTAGCATTATCAGGGATTAAAGACTGAAATGCATTAATGTTAATCCCCTGCTCGAATATTGATGATGATAACGATTAGTAGTAAAACTTTCACACAATGTTTTTTTTTGTTTACGTTTTCCTACTGTGTATGGCTACTATTGTGCAAGAATTTTCATCAGGATAAATCTTATTTATCTTATTTATTATTTATTGCAAACAGGAATAAGCACTGGTCTGAGCTTTGGTATTTAGGGAATGGATTAGCTCTGAATATGACAACCCTTCCGTCTTTGTGTGCATCTGATCCAGACAGCTCACTTCAAAAAAACCAAAAAGGATGGTCTTCCGGCAACCCTGCAGACCACATGACGCTCAGACCACAAGCGGAATCACAAACCCTGTTGAAAGACGCACTGCAAACACTGCTGTGACCGAACTGTGCTGACGCTAGACAAGCTGAAATCTCCCATTCACACTCAGAGAAAAGTCCAGGTTCACTGATTGTAACTGGAAACTTCTTTGCTGCAATAGAGAGCTGACAAAGGTTCTTTCCCTTGGACACACATACAGCATACAGCAATAGCTAAACCCAATCTAGATGAACCAGCTTTGAACCAGTTGCTGGGAACTAGACATCATGGGAAAGAGAAAAAGAAATAAATAAACACTAAACCTGTGACACTGAGGGCATATCTGTGTGTGTGTGTGTGTGTGTGTGTGTGTGAGCAAAATGCCATGAGTCATAATAAAGGCCACATCCATGCAGTCAGTCAATGAAAGTCCAGAAAGGAATGTAAGGACAAGTTTTCACTGTGTGTTTCTCCTCTACCCTAAATGCAAGGCAGGTGACTGAAAACAGTGATCAAAATACACTGTAAAACGTAAGCCGTAATTGAGTAACACTTCTTGTAAGTTGCAATTAGGGATGCGTACACGCAAACATCGCATGGCCTTGACCTCACAGACACATCCACAGCGGTGACCCCGGGCCCACGGTGAAAGCGACGTAGGACAAGGCACGTAATGTGTTTTTGTATGCTGAGTAAAGTCACTGATGAAATACGGTTTACAGCAAAACAGAGAAGTGACACGATGTTCTGATGATGTCATAGTACAGCGAGTGAATGTGATGTATGTGTGTGTGCGTGTGTGTGCTGTGACCTCTACCTTACACTGTGAATAACAGTCCATGAGGGAATCATGAGATCACAGTGACTCGGCAAGATGAAAAGAAACAGCAGATAAACTGCCTGAGGGAACATAGACAAGCTCATATGTCTACAGGTCACATCCACATTAGAAATAACAGTAAAAAGACATTTTATTTATATAATAATAGTGTTTGACTAATTTCTTTTGCAATTAAAAATATATTTTCTTCCTTTTTATTTAGTACATTGTAAATAATTACAACTAGTATTATTACTTATTCTATTATTTCATGGCTGTTGTTATTGTTTCTTTGTTACTGTAACTTCACTATGCTGCTGTGGCAGATGAATTTTTCCCAACAGGGGATGAATAAATAACTAGTCTATTCTATAAATACAGCCATATCCTTCACATTTTAACAGCAGACTTTCGAGAGATAAATAAATAACATATTGTTGTAATATATAGTATGTCTTATATATGTATATAAAAAGTCTTACATGTCTGTAACCAAATTGTGTGAGGGCATATATCTGAGCAATGGTAGCAAACCTTTTCTAAAGTTCTAAATGTCCTCAGAAGCTCAGTCATTACTGTGAAAAGGATGACATGACGAAAGGATGAAGGAGGACAGGGACAGAATTCACTCCTCAGTATAAAACTTATGAATGCATACCTGAATTTTGTCCAGAAGCTATTTGAAGGATTGTTGAAAGCCTGACAGTTTAGCCAATGAGCTCACAGTTTAAATGCAGAATAACCTCATACCTGTTGGCAGTGATTCGAATTTAGACGGTATGTGTGTTCATACTGAACAGTTTGGCGCTCGCACACGTGGAACACAAATCCTGGAGCGTGACTTTTGTTAAACCTGGTTAGTCGGATTAATAAAGCTCGACTGACAGTGTGTCAATGAGCGGAATATAACATAACCAGACAGTCCGTCTCTCCACAGCCTTCTGAGTTCAGCTGGGAACAAAAAGCCCACAATGTGAGTGACTGTTCCTTCCTTCTTTATCACTGCCTTCATCTCCTTTTCCTGCTCCTCCTCAAGGCTTCCTGACCTTTTACTATCCGTACCACAATAGGCATTCAGTGAGAAGGCAGTCAGGCTAGCTGCCAAAGATCCCATATGACCAGGAAAGGTAGGAATGCTGTAGCGCTACAGCAGGAGCTCAGGAATTTAACTGGTGCTGGCCTTTAATGAGTGCACCAAGAGCAGACACTGGATAGGGCAAAGCTGAGGCAAAATACAAGGAGTCAAGTTAAAAAAAATGACAGACAGCTCAAGCCATCAGGCAAAAACATGAGAAGAATATATGAAATATACATATACTTGCTGATGCCCGAAGAGGAGCAAATCCATTTAAATGGTGTTGCTAAAAATGTGCATGTTTCATGTGGCCCTCTTCCATTGCTTCTCTTTCATATTTCAGCTTTGGCCTGTATTAATAAGGCTTTTTCTGCACTGGATTTGGTTCCCCTCTACTTAGCTTTGCACTGCTAGGAACAAGAAAACGGGACACTTTAAACAAAAAGCTGACAGGCGGCAGCTCTGCGCACTAAAGGACTTTACTGTCATAGCTTTGAAACAAGTCTGGAGAAAGTGGTGGGATAGTCACTTCATTCATCACCCTTTCTTTGTTCTGCTTCATGACCCTGACGGTAAACCTGAGTTCAGCCAAAAAGAAGTGAACCAGGAACGAGGAAGAGTAACAGCCTGCGTGGTACAGTAACTTATCTTCCGTCAGTCATTAACGCTCGTGTTGACATTCCTGGTTGAATCACTGCCATCTTAAGCATGTGATCAGTGCTGGCATTGAGGTTGAGGTGGTGGTAGGGGGGTGGGGAAGGCGGGGGTCTGAACATGATGAATCATTTCCAAGCAGTAGAAAGGAAGCAAGAAAATGAGGAAATTGCTCATTATTTTAAAACTCCCCTTTGTGGTGATACTTTCTGGTGTCTGTGCCTGCATCAGTGTGTCTCGATGTTCTTCCTCCATCTCCTTTTGGACCTCAGAAGTGTGTGCAAGTGTTGAGCCGGCGGTGAGACCATGAATTAAAGAAGAGATTAATGAGTCAGGACATGGAGGCTCAGACTCCAATCTGTTCTGCTCCCACTCTAGGGGTTGTCTCCCCAAAACCCCATTCTGTCAGCAAACACACAGACATAGACACACACACACAGTGGATTTAGCCACACGTGTACACACCGCTGAGGCTCAGTAGGAAGGCCAAGGACTCAGGACTGAGTGTACCTCTGGCAGAGAGAAGAAATATGATAGGAAAGTGTAAACAGGGTGAAGAAGATGGGACTCTGTCTGACTGGGTGTCTAACCCTCCACCCTGTAGGCCATCACCCCACCCAGACACCTCACCATGACCCCGAGACCTGCCATCTGTCTAGAAGACACAGAAACAGAAATAAGAAAGGATGCAGTGAGACTGAGACACAACGAAAGACACAAAAACAGGCAACGAGAGAGACAGAGAAATGAGGCAAAACTTGCAGAGTGAAGCAGACTTTGTGGGGGAAAAGGCTGATGAAAATGACTGGAAATTGAAAAAAGGGGAAACCCATGAGGAGTTAAGTATAGAGAGGAGGTGCGGCAGTGAGGCACTGACAGATTTCCTGGTGCCTTCATTTTCAGAAAGTTCGACGATCTGAAAGAAAGCGATTCCCCAGGATCATTTCAGCACTGATGAATATCTACACTCGTCCCTTTGTGTTCTCTCTTTCTATTATCTCCTCTCTCTTATTGCAGACCCACTGAAGAGCTCTTTTGACTTTATTGCTTTACCCCTTGGCCATTCAAACAAGCCCGTGATGAATATAAGGATGATGGCATTGATGCTCTTTATCATCATTTAGTCCTTGTGCTATGAAATTGGGCGCTGCATTACCATGAAATACTCATCAACCCTCCCCATCCATTGCACAGCTCCCTACTTTAATACATGCCATGAGACTCACTAATCCCATGATATGCCTCATAATCTGATCACAGATATGAGCATAGAGAGACAAACAGAGAGAAAGAGAGAGAAGGATGGAGGGTTATAAAATGCAATCAAGAGGGCAGAGGGATGTGGGCTGATTTTTGGGTTTTGCACTCGGCTGCATTAAGACAGAAGATGGGAAAAATGAAAAAGAATCCGTCGCAGGAGGGATGTGGGCTGCAGTAGAGAGGTAAAAAATGAGGGGGCCAGCAGACAGAAGGAAAAGAAGATGCAAGGAGAGGGGGGGGAGGACTTGCTCGTGACCTGATTTCAACAGTAAGCCTCGGAGAAGTGAAGCGGCACATAGGAAACCAAATGCAGCGCTCTATTCGGTCGTTCTGCTCATACAACATGTGAAGCTGCATATATGAACATACAGAGTACACACAAACCTGCACCACACCAGCACTGGAGCCCCTTAACCTACACACTGCATCCTCATTTAGCAGAGTCTTCCTGACTCTCTCTACCCTTGTCTTCCTCATTGTCGGCTGCCATGCGTTGAGGCGTAGAGGTGCACTACAGAGATAGTCTACCAGTCTGGCAAAGCTGCTCTCATAGCTCCACGCTCTGCAGTGTGCTGGCAGTATAGACAAGCATGCACAGCTGGATGTCTGTCCTGTAAACATAAGCAGTGTCTGATCTCGCTGCTGTGTGGTTCTAAAATGAGAGAAATCAGAAGAATGTGCAGTCAAAATGCAGCAAACTTAGTCATTAGAGGCTGCATTGATGTTTTGCTGCTCTGTGTGATACTCCAGGTTGGTCTACAGGTCTCTTCTTTTATGTGACCAGCAACACACACACATGCACACACAGGGGTCCAACTAGAGCTAGAAGAGTAATCACAAAACACATATTCCCCAGTAACTATTACTATATAACGATTGCACATTTCCACTAAAATCCATCCACAATGTGAAATGCGATGCATACATTTGTTCTTATGTCTTGGTAACATCTAAAATAGAAAGTGCTTGTTGCCATCGCCTTAAATGCAAACCAGTCAAAATAGCTCTACATACCCTCATAAACACAGCAGCAACACACCTAAAAACACGTCACATGATGTTCCTGTCATAGAGCTGGAGGCTACTGAATCATACAATCTGTTTGCTGCCACTTTCAAGCTGTGACTCTGACACACAATGCTGAGCACAAACGCACACAGATTAAACGCATGCAAAAACAATAAGGACGAGTCTGTGGCTGAGCAGCTACCTTCATGAAAACATTCGGCGATCAATCTGCATAGAACCGCCCACCGCACTGAGGCGTTTATTGACACCGCGCCAACAAAGTGGCCGCCATTGATCCGATGCAAAAGGTTTTCAGGACCATTGTGTGTGCTTGTGTGTGTGTGTGTGTGTGTAGATTCAACGTGAGACAATGACAAAGGTTTTTGATCAGTGCAGTGGCTTTATCTGCAAAGCCACGACACACCTGTCGGGCACAACTAAAAAGCGAGTGAGGCAAATTCCACTGTGTGTATGCGTGCCTGTGTACGTATGTGTGTGTGTGGCCACAGGTCCTTTGTTTGAGGTAGTCACATGACTAGTCAGACTTGGCGCCGACCCCTCCCCTCAGCAGCGCGCCACCATACAATAAAAATAGTAAAATGTACGAGACAACAACAGCCCATGCCACGTATGACTACAAATAAACACACACACACTTAACAGAAACTTCGCCTGAACGATAGAATAAAAACACTCCTCATTAGCCACACATCAGTGATGAAGGGAAGAGGAGGTTGGGATAGAGGGAGATGAGGAGGGAGGAACGGTGGAATGAAGGGATGGTGGTGCAGCTGCCTCAGTGGGGGTGGAGGTGGTAGGGGGTGGTGGAAGCCATGAGCAGGGATCAAGTCAGAGCAAATCGATAGTGCTGATGATGGCGTTATAGGCGGTGAGTGTGTGTGTATATATGTGTCAAAAAATGGGCGTGAGGAAAACAGTGGAATGTGGGTACACGCGGATAACGGAGAGACTGGCGAAGCATGTGGTAGCATGTTCAGCTACTATAGTCTGTAAGGTGGGCAAGACAGACTGATGTAGAAGAGAAGAAGGAGGAAGGGTGGACATAAAGGAGCTCAATGATGAATAGTGAAGAAGGAGGAAGGGAGGTACGGATGGAAAAATAAGGGACAAAGTCGATCAGAAGCAGTGGGAGGGGTGAACGTAGTGGAGAAACAGGGGGAGAGATGTATGGAAGATGAAGGGCGGGGGGGTGGAGGAGGGCTGGATGGTCCCAAGGGTGAGATTTCCTTCTCTTCTACGGTAGAGTAGTCTGACAGACGACTCTGTGGATACAAGTGCTGATCCTATGTGCATGTTAATTACACACAGAGAGAGAGAGAGAGAGAGAGAGAGAGAGAGAAAGAGAGAGAGAGGGAGGACAAAGGAAGGGAGCTCAGGTGTTTCTAGTGTCAAAACAGGTCGATGGACCTGTCCTCATCCTCCATGGGCCTTTAATTCTTTAATTACAGCCACAGTGTCTAAGCCACTTTACAGAGCAGCCAGCCTGTAAACATAAACCCATTGTTTATGTGACAATATTCATATGTATTTGCTTCTGTTGACAGAAAAAAAACATTGCGTCTTTGGCTCTCAGCCCAAAGCTAATCGTTGATCATGAACATATGGTTTTATTATTATTCTTTTTTTAAAATCTTGGACATTTAACTGCAGTCTCTTGTATAAATGACTTAAAAAGAAGTGTAGTGTGTGGGAATGAGCTAAATAAACTATAGTGTGTCTTCACGGTGATAAAGAAGCATGTCACCCAGAGCAACAGTGAGGCTCATTGATGGGTTGATTAGTATATAGTAAGATTTGTTGACAATGAGAAAATATAGAATATCACCAGACTTCTTACATTATCCTGATGTACTCTATGACCTGAGTTTGCTGTTTGCTGTAAACAGCCAGAGGTGATAAAAAGAGAAGGAAATGAGGCAATACAGGCCGACTTTCACTGCTGGAGGACATTTTTCTTGTGGTTAACTTTTCCTTGACCTTACCGAGCCTGTCGACAGCACAACTGGGATAATGGGCTTTTTTTCACCTCGTTACGCGACTGGAACACCCCCACCACCACCCTCACCCCATCCCCATCCAGCTCCAGCCAAGCTTCCCCAGACCGTGGCAGTGTGGTTCTTCTAAATGAGTTTAGCCTTTATTAGTCTGTCAGAGAGGGAAAAAAACATTGTTTCCCGCAGTAGCAGGTGGAGATATTATTCATCTATAATTGGTAATAACCCCGTACCCCCACCCTGAGGCGGCTCAATCTCCACTGAGTAATCACTGGCATCAGCCGCTCTGCTGAAAACAGCATTATTAGGTCGATGCTACTGTCTCTACCTCTGCCGCCTGCCAAGGTTTATTATCTGACAATATATGGCTTTCCTACGGAGCTTCCTTTAACACCACCTCCATGCTGTGGAGGGACAGTCTGTTTGTTGAGCATATTTATCTCTCATCCCGAGCTGCTATCAAATATTTCAGCAGCATCCTGGGCAGTGGAGGCAAAATAAGCTCCGGCGGGATCGTTTAGGCTGAGGCTTTATCTGTTTTTCTTGACGCTTGCTGTGCAAAACACCTTTTGCTTTTCAATATTTAACTGTCACCTCAATTATTTCACCGGTTCCAAAGACTGTTACATAGTTTCCTTTGTACTCACGCATTGAAAATCAATATGAAAATGATGAATTATGGGTGCAACTTTCAATTGTTTGTCGATGAAATGTTACAAAATATGACAAAATGTCTAATAATAATATCACAGAGCCAATTGTGATGTATTCAAACAGCTTTTTGTCTGACCAAAAATAAAAAACTCAATGATATTTAGCTGTCATCATACAGGACAACAAAAAGCATCAACTCTTCACATTGAGGAGCAGAAAATGTTTGTTTTGCTTGAGAACTTTGAAAAATATTTGCCACTTTATCAAATAAATGTTTGGGCTCTAGACAGTAAAAAAACACAGCTGCTCTAATAAATTCTGCTTTGAGATATCCTCCTAAGAGCTGGCATCCACATGCTTGAACATCACAGTTTGGGTTGTCTATACCATAATATTTAATTCTGCTTACATAGTTTTTCTCAAAAACAACACTGTATCAAAAGATAATGCTTAGGTTTTCTACTCATCAAGCCCCAATGATCCCAAATAGCAAAGAGAAATTAAAAATGCCTACTCAGACAACCACAAATATAGTCAATTCACAACTTTGAGGAAAACATCCATCAACTTGATTACTTTACCTCAAAATTAGCTAGCAAAATTGTTCTCTCTTCTTTCTGTTTCACTTCGTCCTAACAGAAAACACTGGGAAGCAACAATGAGATGATGAGACAGAGTCATGGAGCAACTGAGTGAAAGTGACCTTGCTGCTGCTCAGAGCAGACTAATATTTCATCAGCTAACACTCAGGGAACACCTGCCTCACAGCTACACTCAGGTTCCCACATCTGCCAACGGCTCTGCGCTTCATCCCTGTGAGGAGGCATCAGGGGACGAAAGGAAGAAGAGAAGAAAGAAAGGGGGGGAATAAAAGATAACAAAGTCTCATGTGGGTTTGCTCGGGGCCTCTGATACATTTCAGGGAAGGTGTAGGTTGACTTTGAACAGAGAAACCACTGAAAAGAGAATGTAATGACATTGTGACAAAGAAGCATTGGGAAGAATTGATAGAGTTGTACCGGTAAACCACATACGGAAGTGTCTATTTCACTTCGCCACTGCAGGTTGGGACTACCCCTAAAGCGAATGTGTCACCTTCTGAATAAATGAATGCAGGACGCATATCAAGCCAGAGCTCTCTCCCCAGCAGAAATTAAAAGTGGATTTGGATGGACAGAATTTATTAAGGAAGGAAGTGGTATCATGTGCTCAACTTGTTATCCAGCAGCAGGAGAAGTGAAACTACCACTGAATCCATTCAGCATTTCAGTTCAAGTCATTCACTTCTCCAAGGCAAGGTTACGCTGACATGCGAGCAGCTACGGCATGCTCAGTGCTGCTGGTAATCCAACAAGCAACCAGTCTACCACACTGTAAATGTGTTAATGTGTGGGCAACGTGAGACCACAGAGATCAACCACACAACAGGTGTGTTGATTACACTGCGTCGACAGCGGTGGTAGAAATATTTACGAATGTTCGGTATGAGAAACTAGATTAACTATTACACCAGCCTTTTATGATAAGTACTTTGTCTAAGCCTATAAATGAAGTTGAGGTATTCTGTGTGAACCAAAAAGGTGGCTCCATCATTAGAAATGCCGATAACATGGCTGAAAACATCAGTACAAAACACAGTAGTAGAAGTCAATGGCGCAAAAGGTGGGCACACACTATATGCGGCACCATGCTATAGGGGGTGCCAAAGTGATGGGGGAAAATTACTTTGGGTCGGCATTTTCTGTATTAACAGCTATTTGTGCATGAGTAAATGTTATGATCAATTACAGAGGCATGTCACTGATCTGGCGCACCGTTCCTTCACCCCCCCTTTATTTTATTTTTTTAACTGGATAGTGAAATTAAAAATAAAACAGATAAATTATAGAACTTGGGAGTGATGGGTGCTGCTACTGTTATTACACCATTATATATTATTTTTTGTTTTTGATTGAGCTGATCACCTGGAGGAATATGTAAACTAAAATAAAAGCATGTATTAATAGTCTTAAATTTTATAAGTTCATGAATAAATAAGATTCATACATGTAAACTTTGAAAAAAAAAATAAAAAAAATCAGGCCCAGGAGGGCGGGGTGTCTGTAATGTATCTGCATACCCCTCAGAAAATAGGTAATTGCGCCCCTAGTAGTATAATTTATGACAGCAGACCTCTGCAGCATCCCTTCAACACAGGAACAACTAACATCAATAACCAAGCTTTAGCATTTACTATCACATCCTGTCACCTGTTTCCGTAACCTCCTCCTCCTCACCATCCCCCTGTCCTCTATATTATCTCCAGTCCAACACTGAAATAAATAAATAGATTCTAGATCTGCAGTGCAAAACAGTACAGAAGAGCCTGTCTGCCCAGTGGGATTTCAGTTTCTATAGGATCGACCTTTGACCTGGTGATATGGAGCGTTCGGGCGTCTCCTTCATGTACCATCAAACGGCTGGCACAAAGGGAAAGAGCTGACCTGGACTGTCCTGGAGGTGTTCACCAGCACATACACACAAACACACACTGGGATTGTCAGGGCCAGGATGGCTCATTTCTAAGCCACAGAAAAAGAGCTTTCATGTGATGGAGAACGTAAGAGAGGAGGAGAAGAAATGGACAGATAATGGAAAAGGAGAAAAACAAAGCACAGAGCCAATCAACTGGCCGCAGTGAAACAAAGGGCTATCTGTGGACTTTATCCCGTCCTGTGATGAGAGGACTCTAGGCAGGCTGCAGACCACTGCAAAGCCCTGATGGAGCCTGTTAAGCTCCCACTTCGATTCAGCTCATTGAGCTCTGCGCTGTTGATCAATTAGAGAACAGCTGAGCCAGCTGCTGACCACAAACATTCTGTTTCTATTGTTTTTAAGCACAGATGTTTCTCATTATACTGTGAGTGTGCTGTGTGTTATCAAGGTTTTCTGTCTGAAGTCTTCTCTCCTCCGCTGGTCACAGAGTTAGCCCCAACCCTGTGCCATATCACAATCTCACAGAGGCTGATAGAGTTGAAATATTTGCATGCTGACGTATCTGTCCCATCTGCATAAAATACATCTCAACATGTAGGATGGAATAAAAACTTTTCTCCACTGAGATGCAACATGCCCTCAATTACACAGTGTCACTAAAGGTCAGGCCAGATAGGAACTGAAACACACAATACTACTGCTCTTACATGTAACCTAATATATACAAAATATTTAACAGACACACACTTTTCTGTGTGTGTGTGTGTGTGTGTGTGTGTGTGTGTGTGAGAGAGACTCACCCATCCTCCTTGGCTCTGGATCCAGGGCTGAATGTGGTTGTCCAGGTAAACCGTCATCCACTCAATGATCCTGCCCACCAGCGGACTCATCTCTTTCTCCACGCACTCCACGCACAGCGCTCCGCCAAAAGCAAAAAGCCCAACGATGCGTCCCCAGTTGACCCCATCACGGAACACCTCGTCCATCACGTTCTCAAAGCTTTGGTAGGCCGTGGCCGGCGTGATGTGCAGCTGGTCGTGCAGATCGCTGAAGGCGCGGGCGTATCGTAGCTCAAACTCGTTGGCCGAGTCCCGGAGCGCCTCTTTCACCGCGTCCAGGCTCTCTGTTGACGGCAACCGTTGCTGCTGCAGCGGGGACGCCGGTGGGGTCCCGGGACTTGTGCCATTAAATGTCCCATTGGCGTGCGTCGCTACCCGTTGCTGCTCCTCAGCCAACCCTGCGTCTCCCCCATCAGTCCTGTTGGGAGGCTCTATGAGTCCCATATGGTTGAGAGGATAGTTTCTCTGGGACAGTTTATACTTTATGTAGAAGACCACCAGTTCTCTGTTTTGAGACATTTTGTGTTTAAATATGCTTCTTGTCTTTGCTGCTGTCTGTCTCTGCTCCTCTCTGGGTCAAGTGAACACACACACTGAGCCAGGCTTTCCTCTCTTCAGACCACCATGGTCAGCTGATATCCAGAGGACACTGAGGAGGTGAAAAACCAAACCTGCACAAGGCTGACAAATCAGCTCAGTCCCTGTGGAGAGACAACAATGAAAGGTCAAAGTCTGGATCGCCTATAAGCATTCTGGGATTATGTGTGTGTGAGAGGAAAGAGCCGTGTGCACGGGTGGCTGTAGACTTTCAAATTAAATGTGGACAGGTAGGGTCAAAGTTCATCTCTCTAATTGGGCTGTTACATATGGTGCAGATGACAATGATATTCATAAGACAACAATAGAGTGAATGTGTGTGAGAGAGAGACAAAGCGAGGTTTAGGTGAGGAGAGATCAGAGAGACAGTCTGGCTTGGGGGTCTACGCAGACAGTCGCCATCTCTTAATCAGTGACCTCTGACCTTCAGATGGAGCTTTGTGTTTGTCTCAACTCCAGGCTCGGTGTCACTGTTACAGGCTGTCACACTCAAGCTGCCCTTGAATCTCCACACAAAGCTGAAACACCCAGTATCCAACAGGTCATTAACTCACTATGGGTGCTGCAGGTTGGTCTGAATGCATTAACACATATTATCACTGCTGCCATTCTGGGTTTAATATGAAAATATTAGCCTATACATTATTATACAAGAGTGAAAAGCTCTTTCCCCACTGTCATCAGACTGCTACAATCACAGAATATCTCCACTGATAAATATTGTGCATAATATTATATTACCTCTTTGCACAGCCCATATTTTTATTGTGTATGTAGTATGTATTGTATTTTTTGCTGCATTTTAATTTTCCTTATTCGCCTTAAGACAGTTTTATTTATGCCTTTATTTATATCTTTTATCTATTTTACACTTTGATTTATTGCTCAGCCTTTAGTGTGGATAGCAAAGGAAGAATCTTGAATCTTACAGCAGATATTAGCTGCCACTGCTAACCTTTTCAACTATGAATTTGGGAGTTTGTGTGGTGCCTTGTTGCACAACGTTTCCATGACTAAATAAAAGTTCCTAATAAAGTTAGACTTGCTTACTGTGTCACTGGATATCCAGTGAGCATTAACGCAGTGAACCCTTCATGAACTCAAAGGCTATTAGCCGACATATTTTACAATATCTTAAGTGAGTAGTGCTGTGTGTTTAGCATTTATGTTTAAAATTACAATAGCAGTATTGTGTTAAAGGTGACACAGGGTTTAACCCTCGATAGCACCTTCATTTGAAAGGATCAAATGCAGGTTGAGCAAATGTTTGGCAATAACTATTCTTTCACACATTAACATTACTACTATGAAGTACAGTAACAATGTACAGTAACTTTATGTCAATATCCTGCAGTCAGTAAGTTGAGTACAAGTGGACCAACATTGCTGAAACAAAAGCCAACTTGTTTTTTTTTAAGCATCTGCTGTCACTACACCATTTACTGGTGTGTATTCAGGCTCAGTGGAGGATGTGGGAGGTGCCATGACCCACTGATGATCCCTAACAGTCTGCTGCTCATCATGTGGGAAACAACCTTTCGGCATTAAGCTGCCCAGTGACAACATAACAGTCTACTCCTGGAGCCTGTGGCACAAGATAACATATATACAAAAAAATACATGAAAATATTTTTATTCTGATTCTATTTATTTTGTTGCACAGTAATTTTATAACATATTGACATCTAAAAAAATATTTTGTTATTTAAAATATGCATCCTAACCCACCCTAAGTAAGTTAAGCATGGATAAATCTCAGATGAAAATACAGTTTGATCCTGCACGGACAGATTCATTTAGATGCCTGACATGTGGCAGCAAATTAGCGACATAGTGGGCTACATTTTATTTTATTAATTTTCCACAAATATGAGGAGCACTCACAATAGGCCTGCATAGTTATGCTTTTAATTTCTTTCTTTTTTTTCTCCTCTCCATAAGAGCTGTCTGTTAGAACAGATAAAATAGAAAATAAAATACCATCAGTTTTCTTTCTTGTTGTTTAGAGGCTGTGTTGTGTTTTGTGGCTCCTTAAAAACAACTATACCTTATGTTGTGCCACAGGCTCTTGGAGAAGTCTAGAGTCTACTCCTGTGGCACTACATAAGGTATAGTCTACTCCTCCTAGAGCCTGTGGCACAACAGATCGTATAGTCTACTCTCCCCACAACACAATGGAGGCGACACGCGGGTTGGCAGGCGACCACACAGGCGCTGTGTTATCATGAACCCACAGAACTCAAACTTCTTACACACACGTTCAGCAGACTGTTTGATAATAACTGGTAACCAGAAGAACCCAAACATCATGTTGCATCAGAGAAAGACCCTCAAGGCAGCAGTGTTTACAACGGCCACATGGTCCCAGGCTACAAGCACGTGCTCGGGTTTTAATAGCCCAGCACTGATGTAAACACCACACAGCTCCCACTGCATCACCAACGGCCGAACGCTGCACCTGAATGCAACAATTGCTGACATATTAAATCGTACAAAGCATTGAGAATGCTGCGTTCATGTTTATCGCGGTGGAATCTGGACTGAAATTAGGAGATAAACCAGCCAAAGGTTGGATGGTACACTGCCTCTGTGACGTTAGGTTGCTTCTGCGAGCCTCGTCTGTGATGCACTCCCATCTCCATAGGAAAAATTGATGTGATTACATTTCTATTCTGATCGCTGCCAATAAACTATGAAGATTAACATTGGCTTCTTACCAGCAGGGTTGAATAACCCTGAATGAATAAGTACCCCTCCTTGGTTCGTTTCCGTTTCTCTCTGTAAAAATGAGTCAGTGAGTCTGTACAAAAGCTGTCAAAATCCAGGAATGTGAACTAGTCACAGTACGTGTGCTGGGTGTGCGTGTTTGCACGTCCCCTCCCCCTTCCCCCCCACATGCCCAGCCCTCTTATATTACGTAATACGCCGCGTTCAGAGATGTCCGGACATCTGGAACACCAGCATAATCTCAATCATTGTCTGTCCCTTTAACACCAGGTAGACTCCACATACGATACAACTCCATTTGGTAATATAACCTGACACATAATATGCATAATGGATCCTACCTGTTCTACAACCAAAACAAACAATTATAGAAACCGATGTAAATAATTAATTTATCGATTTTGAGTACATGACTGGATGTATGTTATTCTTTGTTCACTTTTTATCTGACAGAGCTTACTGTTTTACATTAACTGAAGTGAAATGATTCAGGCACTTCCCTTTTCTGGGAAGCTTTCTAGTCGTTGTAGTTCAATTGACCCATGTGCATTTTAGTCATTAATCATGTGTTTGGTACTTCAATTATAAAATCACCAGAACTTGAATTTACACAGAGTCCCGGTCTGATGAACGGGTTTAGTAGGGGCTCCTGAATGCAGCACAGGCCATCCCATTCCGCTGTCATAAACACTAGTCTAAGACCTTTAATCAAAACGCATCATAAAAAAATGTCACTTTGCGACACCACCCTGTGTTACAGCTTGTAAACAGCCTTCACACTAGCAATTATTACTAAACTAATTCCTAAACAGAGCACCAGAGACAAACGCAGCTCCGCCCGGACTACTAGAGCCACACTGCAGCAGCTACATGGAGGCTACCTCTGAACATGGCTGTCATTCACACAGTGGAGTCACACACTCACAGACTTGAAAAGCTGTAGGGTGGATTCACATCGGCAAAAATCGAACTACAGTGTGTTCCTTTGCGTCAAACTGAATGAAATTTAAGGAAGAACGCTAGAGGAAACCGATGATGACGCATTCTTCTTAATGTGTCGACCTCCTTCCTGTAGTAGCTGTGGACTCAGAGGAAAACCCACCCTCTCTACCATCTATCTCTCTCACCATTTCACCAACACATTGACCACGGTCTTTATAATTACATTCGTAGCTCGACCAGAAACTCTTACTTGTAGGGAGGTTTCCATAAAATCATGTCTGGTGGCTCACAATCCAGACCCCATCAGGAGTAGTCCAGTCCGTCATTGCTAGCCCGTCTGGCTAACGTCAACTGAGATCTCCTAGCTAGCTACTGGCTGCCACAGATCCGCCCACAGCTACGTCCTCTGCGTAGCTGCACCGTGGAGCCAGCCAGCCTCTGTTGTAGTTAGTATACAGTCTGGTTTAGTCCAGCTTCAACACATGCTTCAGCGGGAAACATACAGAAAGTGCTGTTCATTATAGTCGAGTCAGAGTTACCGCCTACCTTCATAAGAGAGATAAGAGAGCCGCGGCTAGTTAGCTTAGTGCTAACTGGCTAAACGTGCGCTAGTTTGTGTTTCTTGGAGAGTCAGGCGTTACGTGTCTATTGTTGCTAGTTGAGGACAACTGTCGTATTTTTATATGTAGTTACGTCACATGGTATTTTCATTAACAGAGAAATGTGTAATGTGTGGTGATGTATATTAAGTACCTTTCCGCTTTACTTGCCAAAACAAAGGATGCGAGAGGTCTCCATGGTAACCTTTGTTACCCCAAAACGAAGTGCGCCTCGGGCCAACTACCATTTAGAGCACAGCGCCACAGTGTGGACATATTTCCGTAGAAACACTGGGAATCCGTCTTCCTCTCTTCCAACACACTGAACTGTCAATTAAAGACTTATTTTAACATACATTTAAACTACAACTGGCCATGCGGTAGACTGAAGGTTAGATACTGGGTTACACCTGGCTTTAGTCCCCATGAGCAAACCAAACACACAGTTGTAAATAACATGTGGCAGGTTTGGTCTGCTCAGGTGCCACAGTATGTTATACCAGCTGGTATGCACATTAGCCTGCACACCGTCCATGCCCTGCACCCTACCTACAGCAGCTCTTCATGTCATCAATATCATCTGTGTTTGAGAAGTCAACCTGTTCACTCTGATAAAGTATTTTAAAAGTGAATCAATAGTCACTAGAGTGGATCAGAATTCAGGTTTATTGATTACTTCACCAAATGTTTGGAAGATTACATCACAATATTATGTATAGAACCATATAGCACTTTAATTTCTATGTATTTTACATTGAAAACTTTACAGTCTTTTTCATTTACTGTATATATTTATATATATTTATATATTCCCTAGCTTTAGGGAAGAAAAGTAGACATCCATAGTTGCAAGGGAAGGAATGCTTCTCAAAAAATATCTCAATGCACTTTAAATAATTACATACATCCTTCTTTAAAAAAAAAGGCATGGAATAAACGGCAAAAGATTCAGAGATTACTTTATCTCTGCTCCGTTTCTGAATCTTTCTGTGTTTGAATGTGACAACACTGATGGGTGTTCCAACCATCCGACGCAAGCTGATATACTGGGTGGTGTTAATACATGAGCAAGTTGTCTGCAACAGATGTGCAAAAAAGTGTGGGGAAAAAGACAACCACTGTATCACTTCATAGGGCCAGTTGATGGATTTGTGGAGGGTTTTATGAACCAGTTGTAATTCTAAAGCCAGGAGGAGTTGACTCCATGTTAAGTCCTTCAGTGCAAGGTTGACAGGGTCAACACACAGAGGAATGCATGGCAGAGGGAAGTAGTCAGTCTTTCAACCAACCTTTCATTGCAAAGAAGCAATTATCCCAAAAAGCAATCATAAAACAAATAAAGCTAGTGAGAAAAATAAATAAGTAAAATGTCACTGACAGGGAATTCTGAAGATGGCAGGACAGGTGTGTCCAGAGAGCAAAGAGGCACAAACAAAGTCACAGTCAATCTTTGATAGTGTTATAAGAGATGTTTTTCATCTGCAGCTGAGCGCTTCAGTCTCTTATACAATAGTAACAGCCCGTTTATTAAATGAAGGCACGGTCACACGTGTGCAAATGTAGGTGGGTGACCATGGCCTGCCAAGGTGATACTCGCATGAAAGTACACCAAAGTTGAACTGCACTTCAAATGCAAAGATGCAAATTTTCCCCCGGAAGCAAATGCTTTTTCAAATGGGAGTTACCATGAGGTAAGAGTTAACTTTGCACCATCGTGACCTGGCCCCGACACAGACATGAGAGAGAACATAAACATTAAAGTGACAAACAATGCTTTGGGATGGGCATCGACACACAAGGGTTCAGATATTACTATTTGATTAGATCACCAAACTCACAAAATGGGCAACGCTGATGGTGTCATTTTCTAACAGGCACAGGCGGCCAAGAGATTTTTCGCAAAACCACAAATGTAAGGTTCACTGAATTCAATGGTATCACTCATAAGCGTCATTTTTCTGTTAAGTAATATAAAAAAAACAAACAGAAAAAAAACAAACCATCAAAAATCAAGTACAATATCAATAAATTATTTGTTTACAGGTCTTTTTTTGTCATTAACAATTTGAGATGAGAGTCAAGGGGAGGATGATGAATGACAACAGTCAGCAAGGAGTGCTGGTCACAGTGCTGTTCATCCCCGAGAGAAAGAAGGGAGGAGGACAGGGTGAAGACTCTTCTACAGGTTTAGAGCAGCAGAAGAGCTCAACACCTTAATATAGACTCCTGAACTGAGACGGAAAAGCTACAGTCTTTGTTATCACCCTCTGAAATCTCCAGTCCAAAAGAAGGGGAAAGCCTCCTTTGAGTCCACCTGCGATCGCTTTCCATTTCTCTAGCCGTCCTCCCAGCACCCACTCCTTCTAGGAGGTGGGTGTTCGGGGAGGAGCCCCCTCTGGAGCAGCGATGTGGAAGACGGAGCCGATTCGCAGGAAGAAGCGCCTGAGGACGGCCCGCAGCTCTGGGATCAGATCAAACTGCATCATTTCACACAGGTGAGGGTAGTAGCAGGAAGCGTGGGGCTTGAACTGGAAGTGAGAAAACATAAATTAGCATGAACTGAATTAAAAGTCAACACTGAGAACGACTGTGTGTGCTTTAATCCCTGTTAAATAAAGTATTTATTATGTACTATGTACCCAGTATATGTGGAAATATTTAGAATGTTCGGGGCAGAGGAGGAAGGGCCGCTGCTCTGGGTTGTGTGGGCACTGCTGGGAGGCCAGTGAGTTCACAGCAGGCCGTTAAATGAATGTGTGAGAGGCCATTTCTGTCTTCACTGATGCATATTTTTTGCTGCTTTTAAAGGCAATTTCACTGAATTACAAAACTGCATTCAGACAAATAAACAATTTGTCGACAAGTTTCCTAACACTCACAGCAGGCCTTGCACAAGTGACTGGCCAGTCCAGTATGACAACAGTTTTTTTTCCTGTTGATGTAGTGGTTATTGTGGTGTTGGCATTTTTCTCCACAAGCTGGCTGCATGGCGCCAACATTTCCTACTGCTTCAAACTGCATGCTGGGTTGTTTTCTTACTAAAAATTTGGGTTTAAAAAGCCCTGGAGATAAACCCTGAGTCATGGGCTGCCATGAATCATCAGTGACTCATGCAGAGAGAGTATGAGTCACTGTTGACAGCTCACAGAAGTGTTTATGATCACAAAAAATGAAATAAATGTTTAAAAGGGGCACACATGTTTTTTTAACTGATGGGTATTTTCTAAACTCCCTTATGACAGCTCTGATCCTGGTTCAGTTCTAATTTACACAGCCTTTCACATAAAGCTTTGAGTCCTGAAGCATTCCTGCCCTACTTTGACCGAATACTAACGTTTAGCTGGAAGTATCCTATGAGTACATTTATCAAATGGACCGTATACAAAAATCTACGACATCACAGCTCCTCAAAAGTGAAGCCAAAACATCTGGATTGCATCCTGGTGGCTGAATACAATACAACTCATGAGTCCTGCTTCCTTGATGTTAACTAAGATGGTTTCTATCATTTCACTTTTTTTTTTCTGACGTGTGATGCTATAAAAAGGGGCTGCATGATTGACAGATGCTCTGAGCGAAGGAGTCGTAGCAGGTGGCAAAAGAGGAGATGCAACTAGAACTTTCTATAACAGATACAATCAGTGTGTAATAGCACATGTGATGTGTCCTTTGAGCCAAACCGCTACAGTGCTGCTAACGGAGCAGCTAGGTGGCTCATGTTAGCAAGGTGTAGATGTGCTCAGCTCGTGATTGCCTCAGGTGGCTGACTACTACACTGGCTCCAAATGATGTCAAGATCTCAAGATGGCAGCTCCTGTATCTGCAATATGTTAGCTTCACTTCTGTACAATGGCAGAAAGTGGAAATCTATCTACATACACTGTCTACTGTGTGTGTGTGTGGGTGTGTGTGTGTGTGTGTGTGTGTGTGTGTGTGTTCCTGCCTTGTCATCGGCCAGCCGTAGCGTCCTGGTGAGCAGCAGCATCAGCAGACTGTTCCAAGCCTCCCTGTGGCTCTCTGAGGTCAGACTGATGAAGTAAGCCAGAGCTTCACTGCACACCCTGAGAGTGATGTGCATGCACACAGACAATAATGAGTAACAACACTGAATAGACATCAGAGGTTGATATGTACCAGAGCTACAAGAGCACATGATTATTACTGTTATTGTTGAAGAGCAGGGCAAGGCTACACGCCTCACACATAGAGTACATACTCTTAATAACACAAACTAATTTGTGCCAGGTCCTAGCATGCCAGTGCATTCTGCAAAGCACACAGTGCACAGTTCATGAATATATAATGAGGTATGAGCTATGTGTCAAAACAGCTCACTAAATACCCATGCTGCACTTTCTGTGGCACAGTGCTTGTTTATCAAAGGTTAAATGTTTAACCAGGCAATGAGAAACTACGAATGGATCTCTGTTATCCAACTAACTGTGTAGTCGACAAATGCACAAGTGTCTATTTCTGGACAATAAATCCCAGAAAAAGACCAAAGCCACTCTTGTATGTTGAACTCACAGCAGCAGGCGTGTCTGGATGTCCGGCCATGAGTCCTGCAGTTGAAGGTCAGAGTACATCCTGAACAAGATCCTCAGACTGCAGGCCAGACTGCTGGTTTCCTGCTTCAACAAGTTGGGCTTGGACTTCCCTTTAAAGCCTGAGGGCAAAAGAGAGGCAGACATTGATCAAACAACAACAACAGAGCACGTTGCCTGGCACAGTGGTTAAGACATAACTACCAGGGCTGGGACGATAACCGCATCACCGCAATACCGCAATACCGCAGTCATGTGATGCCTACCGTGGTGTTGAGCTTGTTACCGTCACCACCTTAATATATGAAAAAAATCAAAAATATATCCCTACATATTTGCTGTTGAAAGTTACAGGAGTGCATATGGTATTTGATATGACATTTAAAAACAATAATAATTTAGTAACATCCTGTTTTTAAAGCTAGACGGGGAAACAAAACTTTTCACGCTGCAGCTCAGCAGCGGGCCAGTCCAAGGATGGAGGGTTGTTTTGTTTTCATATTATCATAATTTATTTCGAGGTTTCAGTGCTTCCCATGATTAAATTGAATATATACACACACATACATAATATGTATGTGTGTGTATATACATATATACATAATACACAGGCATAAAAGACAGACGCATTGCATAAACAAGTGTTCAATTTCAATAGTAAGTGCAAACACACCCCTCTTATGTAGTACTGTCCATAGTTGTTTACGCTGCTCTGTTGACTTGATTTTATTCAACAATAGACACAAAACACGTTACAAAGCCGAACACTGCGTCGTCAATTTGGGCACATATTTCAGAGGACAAGGAGCGATCAGCGGGATTGCAGTGATCATTGATTGGGTGCTTTGGGCGGCAGTAGCTCAGTCTGTAGTGACTTGGGCTGGGAATCGGTGGGTCGCCAGTTCAAGTCCAGGTCGGACCAAAATGTGGAGAGTGGACTGGTAGCTGGAGAGGTGCCAGTTCCTCCTCCTGGGCACTGCCGAGGTGCCCTTGAGCAAGGCACCGAACCCCCAACTGCTCGGGGCGCCTGGATAAGGGGCAGCCCCCTCATTCTGACACCTCTCCTCTAATGCATGTGCATGTGTTTGTTTCATAACTTCTGTGTGATGTGCAACTGAGAAATATTAACAGAGTGAAAAAATGTAATTTTCCCCATTGAGGGATCAATAAAGTAAGTCTTCTTCTTCTTCTTATCACTGCGGTAATACAAAATCCATACCATCACAGCCCTAGTAACTACAACATCCTTGGTTTGATTGTGGGGGAACTTATATATCTCTCAATAGACACTGAGTGGTTTTCTCACAACAGACGCATAAAATTAACTAAATCTATAGAAAACATTCTACAAAATGACACATAGAAGTGTAAAAGATAGGGACAGGATTTGATGAGCTCAGCTATCACGGAGGACTTTTCCCATTCCATTTACCTGCCCTCCAGAGTGCCGTCCTCTGCTCATTGTTGGAGTTGAAGTCCTTGGCGAAGGTGTGTGACTCCAGCAAACAGTCCAGCAGCTTGAAGAGGTGTGCAGAGGTCATGTGTCTGTACATACCCTGCTCTGAAGCCGCCTCGCCACCCTCAGCCTCCGACTCTTCCAGAGCATCTCGCTGACAAGACAATTTTAGACAGATTTAACTAGCTAGATCTGACAATTTCACAGTACATGGGGCTGATGTTTGATCACTTCCATATATAATTTAGATTAGTGAGCAGCATTTTAGAGCATTTAAGAGTCACTGTTGCCTCAAATTTAAATTTAAAAAAGCTGATAAAATAACAGGCAACATAGTAGCTGATGTGGCTTACCTGTGCAGCGGCCATGTTCTCAGCATCCTCCTTCTTACTGGTTGCTGGGTAAAAGACAATGTTGTCTATGGTCTGGATTAGTTCAAGCTGTACCACGCATTTAATCAGCAGCCCTGCAAAAAGCTTCTGGTCTGAAACTCCTACAGAACAGAAAAACCCAAGTATTGTACATGAGCATTAAGGTAAAACTGACTTTGTACACAGGTAGTTATATTTGTTCTCCATGCTGCCATTTCCATTTTTCAAGTTTTGGGTTGAATTTGTGTTTGCTGTGGGTAAACACAACACTCACGAGCATTGGACTTGCTCTTCCAGGTGTCATCGCTGGACATCTGGCTGTGTCCTCTCTCAGACAGAGCTCTATCATAGCTGCTCTGGGACAGGCTGTCAAAATCTGCATCCTGGTGACAAAACAGCAACAAACATCATGAACAACATGTTGAACTTGTGATACTGACGTAATGGAGATACAACAGTAATGTACTGGCTAAAAGCAGCTTATCAAGTTTCAGTTCTGCTGAGCTGCTGTTGTAAATACTGAAATTCTACTGAAGTTATGTATTTGTGTATTTTCTTACAAAATGTTTGCCATCTGCAGTTTCCTCTTCCTGTCCAGCCGGTCGCCAAGTCAACAAACTGAAAAGCAAACAGAACGGAGGAACAGGACTCAGGTGGTGTAACAATATCCTGTCACAGAAGCTCAATAACCTTTAACTATACTAGCGTTAATCTTTGCTTTAGTATTAGCTTTCCTCTGTGCGTATTAACAGTTTGATTCAAACTCAAGATGTTCACATGCAGTCAAGAGTTTTTCACACTGAGAAAGGACTGACTAGGTACAAAGTACAGTGGTTCAGGACTTACGCATGAGGACTGGTGTTTTGAAAGATCTCCAGCATACAGGAGCAGGTGATTTTCCAGACTTCGGGGCTGAACTTTTCCCCGTTCAGAATCACCAGGTTTTCCAGACAGTTTGTCCCTGATCGAGCCAGCTGCTCGTTGTCTGTGGAGGAAAGGTTAATAACTTCAAATGCCATCTGACACAGAAATACTATGAGCTTCACTGGGATCACAAGGTATTGGCCAGGAACTGAAAGCTTTGGACAAAAGAATTCTGTTACAATTGCTGAATGTTTGGATTGTGATACTATAATGAACAAAACATAAAATATAATATAGGTAAGGGGCAACCGCTAGATCTGAAAAGTGAAGCCACTGCTGAAGTGCCTTAAAACTGCGTTCCTTCAAACAGCCAACAGGGGGTGACTCCTCTGGTTGTATAGAAGTCTAAGAGATAAATGAGCCTTCTCCTCTTTTGATGTATTACTTAATATTGTAAACGTGAGTTTATGGCCCCAATTTCTAGTTTCAAGTCTTCTTCCATCCAGCATGATGCTCCTTCAGCAAATTATGGTCCTATTTAAAGTAATTTTTTTGGGAAGTACATTTTGTTTTAGGCCTGTTTTTCACCAGCCGATAACATCCCAATTAACTCATTGAGTTCCAGCCGTTTTATAAAAGTGAAAGTGCCTTGTGCCAGCGGTTTTGGCCAATTTGAGTAATTTTTTAAGACTCACAGACTATTTTGTACTATGACTCTGAAACCACAGAATAGATCAAATGAAAAAAGAGATTTTCTATTTTATCATGGAAAAACTGTTTGTTTTTATCTTGTTCCATTCTTGTTTTGTCTGGAGGTGAGTAGAGGCCAGTTTCACAAAAATAACCACTTTTTGTCAAGCTGGTTTGTTTTGCTCTCTAATCCCGATCGTCTCCACTTCCTGCTTTGATCTCTGTGGCGTGTACCATCTCTTTATCCCAAAATCCCCAATATTACTCACAGACTGTGCGAGAGCGCCCTCTTGTGCCCGCTGCCGAAAAACCACTTTGAGGTATTTATACATCAATGGTACTCAAGCATTGGATTTTAAATATGTATAATACGTCAATGGCATTCAGTTAATATCTGTCAAAATGAATTGATAACATTTGCTATGCTAATGATACCTGGCCCCACTGGACCTTGCTCTTGCTCTCCCTTCTCCAATTATTTCTGTCTAGAAACATGAACATGAACACCTACCTTGCTTGACACACCACTGTAGCTGTGTGAAAATGTCAGCCAGCAGGACTTCACTGAGAGGCTCATAAAACTGGGTGAACACATCACAGATGGCATACAGAGCGTGGTTGCAAGTTGTCGTCATCCATTCGGTTTTCTGGAGGCAAAAGAGTGACAGACATTAGCAGAACATTTTTTACATAAATTATTATTATTAAACTTAAACTTAAGGTATTCTGCCTCCCCAAAACACAAAAGAGGACATCTTTAAAATATGTAAGCATCTTGTCAAAATATAAAGACCCATGGGATTGAAGGCCTGCTACCAGTGACCTCTGACCTCTGTCTGCTGCTCAGGGAGCTTCATGTTGTCAAAGATGCGGAAGACGATTCGGAAGAGGTCATGCCACCAGTGCTTCTCGAAGGTGTGACCGTAGCTCTTCATGATCTCAAACATGACTGTGAGGCCTCTGTCAGACACAAAAGACGAACAGTTTTGTTGCTCTGCAGCTCTGCAACCAGTAGGAACAAGTAGCACTACCGTATGAGTGAGGGGTATTACATCTGCTCCTTCTCACTTATCACAACGACAGTGTTTTTTCAACCTAGGCCCTATTTCCCTGTGCAATCATTTTAAATTGGTCCAATATTGAGAAAGAATATTAAATGGGCCCATTTGATTCACACTCATTCGATCGACCCTTTAATTTGAATCACATCTGATTTGAATTGATCACTGGTTACATGATCGGTGCACTGGCTCAGTGTTAGAGCAGGTCGATTACTGCCTCCAGCAGTCGTGCACCGTGGTGTCCTTGAGCAAGTCACCTAACCCCAAATTGCTCCCAGTGCTGCACGTTGGTGTGTGAATGTGAAAAACTTGATGGTTGAATATGTGTGTGTGTGTGTGTGTGTGTGTGTGTGTGTGTGTGTGTGTGTGCGTGCGTATGTAGTATAAAGTGCTTTGAGTGGTCGGATGACAAGAAAGATGCCACAAAATTAAAGTCTGCTTACGTATACCTACATTCAAATCAATGCGTGAATGCACAAAAACAAAAACTACAAAGACTGAAAAATATGCAAGTGACATCCTGCTAGTCGTAACTCAATTATTCTCTATTTTCCACTGTCTTTGTTATCATCTTGTTTTGAGAAATCCAAGACTACTCTGAATATAAGCCTTCTTTATCTATGCTTCAATTACATGCGCCTTATTTGTGTTACATGTCATCTAGTTTGTTTAATTTAGTTTCTTTCAGGACAGGTGTGGGATCCTTCTCTATAGCTGGAAGGTGAAGCTAAACAACAGTTGTGTTTCTACCTGGTCCGGACATCCAACTTGCAGCGGTTGATGATACAAGAGAGCTCAAACAGAATGGGAAACCAGCCACGAACCCACACCCGATCACCGGGGGCAACATTCATGTCATCACTGGTGTATTCCCTCAGGGCCTAGGCAGGGACACATCAAGTGTAATATTATGTTATGTTAGTTTTCAAGAAACAACTCAGTGCTGTAAGCCTTGCACTTTAGGCTGCCATTGTCCGACAACACAACTCACCTGTGGCCTGTCTGAGACGTATTTAGCACAGTGTCGTATGAGTCTGATAGCCTCCATGCTGGTGTCAGGAAAAGCTGCGTTGCACACAAACTCTGACAGGCACTTCACTGCATCCTGGAACGAATCAATGGCAGCTGCAAAGTGCTGCTGGAAGGTGTTCACTGAGGAGAGAGTGATGAGAAAAGGGATTAAAAACTGACACAGACTTTCTCGGTTGCCTATAGCAAGTGATTTCTATGTAAGGGGCTATGGATGGTTCTGTTGGGCCAACTGGCTAACTTTAACCTTCACTCACAATTACACAACAATCCTACACAGTTTATCTTAAGTACATTATCATTATTATACATTACTTGTTGTATATATAGCTATAGTTTATTTTTCTGTTGTACGTTTAATTTATTCTGTCCTTAAATTGTACCTCATGTCCCCACTGACTTGAGTAATTTTTTAAGTAGTAAACAGTGATGTCAACAGCCTATGACATAAGAATTGAATTGCAAACAACCGTGTCCGTGATTGTTTGTGCATATGACAAATAAAGAACCTTGAACCTAAGCTAAGGTTAGCAGGCTAGCAGTAATTCAGCCAGGTAATATGGATCTGCCATTGGTTTCTTTGTAATTCTGGCTGATAAAGTTTGGATCATGGAGCCAATGGCTCACATACAATACAGGATCACTGCTGGTGGTAACATTTCTTTAAACACGATTGCAATGTACTGTCGCATCACAGTTTTGGCCGATTGGGAAAAGAGCTGCAGTCATACTCACTGACGATGTGCCCAGTAGTCTGGAAGGCCAGCTCCACTATTGTCTCATCATGGTCGGAGGCTGCCTGGTGAAACACTGAGAAGATGTTCTTCCAACCTGAACGGATGTTGGCCGCCTGTGAGTTTACCATTTGAGCCACACACCTGATCACCATGTCTCTGATAGTAGGGGACCTGGAGAAGGAGGAGATGGGGGAGGAGTTGTCTGCTGTATATAACCAATGTGTACACCACAAATCCAAGCCATTTTCACTCCTATGACTCTGTAGTCCTTACAATCAATATAAATAGGCCACTTGTGTACAGGAAAAGTGCAGTCCCTCATCCCATCCGGACATATTACAATATATATTACCTGTTCTTTTTCATGATGTGTTCAAAAGGCCTGAGGAAGTCTTTCTGGAAGCGGAAATTGGCCAGCTCTCCTTTCTCCAAGAACTTCATAGACAGCTGCCTCAGTGAGTCCACAGCAAAGATAGCGACATCCTCATTGGGGTTACAGCCCACCTAGAGAAAGATGTTCAATTCATTCTGGTTTAATAAAAAAAATCACAAATTCCCAAGGAACTTTATTCATTGAGTGTACTGTATCCTTCAATTTAATTTATGATTTATTCATTTTTCTGAATAATACTGTATATAGTTGACAATGGCAAACATTAGACAACAGCTGGATATTCTATTCATTCATCCAGCAACATTAGCATTCTCAGAGCTGGGTTTCTGGCCTCTTGGCAAAGTCCAACATTTGCTCTGACTGTAAATAATAATTATATACTGACAGACTTAAAAATTGCTTAAGTGGGCATGTTTTGTCCTCAGATTGTACACAAGTTCCTTCCAATAAATAACGTCTGGCAAACTGACAGCCTGTGCAGACACAATTAAAGAGCCTTCTTATGTCCCTGCAGCAGTAATAAAAACCCAAAAACTCAGTGTCATCCTGCTGCTGCCTGCCACACCACCACTCGCTAAAACATGAGACTGCAGCTCTTACCGCTACCTGGTTACCCATTTCCAGGTGATACATGCAAAGCCTTAAGTCCACCAACCTTGTTGAAGTGGTCTCCTATGACCTGCCAAATTCGAGACCACTGCAGCCTGATGCGGTTCATGTTATAATAGGAGATTTCCACAATCTTTTGCAGGCTGAACATTCTTGGCTGGTGTGCTGAGGCCAGCTCATCCATGGAAACCGCACACAGCCACCGCACAAAGTCAACTGGAAACAATCAAACAGCAATGCAAGATTAAAAACGTATCTCTTTTTTTTTTCTTTATAACAAACACAAACAGAGATAGTGTATGCCACACTCACCGATGGCATTTCCATCTAGTCTGGTGGAGCCAGTGAAGATCCTGCAAATATAAAAGTAGTGTTAGTATTTACAGGGAAGATGCACCTTCATTCATCATAAAGGACTGTGTACAGATGCTTTTATTGTGTCCTTAACATCCTGTATCTCAGGACTTTTATGGGCATAATGTCTCACCTGTCAACAGCTACTACCACACTCTGAGAGCTCGTCTCTCCTACTGACTCCTGGATGTGAGCCATCTGTCTCTTGTCCTGACTCCCAACCAGGTTACCTGCAACACACAGCACATTGAACACAAGCCAATGTATACGGCCAGGCATCAGACACATACAACACAAGAATGTGTAGTGACAAAGGTAGTAATGCAGACGTGCGTGTGTGTGTGTGTGTGTGTAGCTATGTGGAATTAAGACTTATTTTCACAAAGAAAAACACTGTTTTACATAAAATATTAGCTATTTTGGAGTTAGTATTGGATATCCAGTGGCTTGAGAAAAGTTAACATTGGATACTCCTTTAAAAGCCCAACAGTAACAAAGTTTTGATGACAATCCTCAAGATACATACACATTTAGTCGGTGACACTGAGAACTGAAGTAATGTCGTGCGTGTCTTACCCAGGCCCAGGGGCATGAACTCCTCTGTGCCAGAGGGTAAGCCCCTGATGCTGGCCTCCCTGTCCCGGACCACCCCTGAGATGTAGCGTGTCTTTACCCCTGTGCCGATCAACTGAGCGAGCTCCAGCTGACTGATGCACCTCAAGATCTACAACACAGACAAACACCACAAAATAACTCAGGGGTTGCATGTTTTATTGAATTAAGAATAGCTGTGATGAGTTGAGAACTATGAAAACTCATGTATGCCTATGTGAGGTCAAAAGAGAGACATTCTCCAAGTTATTATTGTAAAATATTAAAATATTTTTTGCAATATATATATATTTCGAGAAAATTTGTCACTAAAATGACTTCCAACAGGATTTTCCACATCAGACTACCTTTCACTTTATTTCTTTTACTGAATAAAATGTGTTTCTACAGGGGAACAGTTCTGAAGTAGAAGTAGTAGTAATCAAATTCGAATTGAATAAAAAAATCTATTACAGTAAAAACCACAAACATGCTCAATCAACTGATTTGGAACTTGAAAAACTAAATATAGGTTGCTAATATGAATATGTAAAGGTAAAATTGAAATAAAGTAATACTATATACAAATATTGGCAATAAAAAAAAATCTGATCACGTTGGCGTGATCATAGGACACACAGAGAGGCATTCTTCTTGGGTGACAAGAACGTAATTTACTATGTCTATCCGATGAATTTCACAGAAAGTTTACCAAAAAATAAAGCACTGAAAGTTATATATAGTTATTTACACATATTAAAACAAACTGTTAGTTGCGGCGGAACCAAATCATCATGATTCCAAAGCTGCATTAGTTTGAATTGTATTGCAGTATACAAAGATCATAGAGAGTGTTTCTTTCTTTTACATTAATGTGCGATATTATTTTTATATACTGTATGTACTATATGTACAATAATATTAAACAACAGCACAAATTGCAGTCTTCAAAGTGATTATATATTTGAATCAACTTTCTAAAACAGTGTAAATTAAAAATGAAGTTTTTCTATACTGCTGTTGTATTAGACTGCATTAGTTTTACCTATGTACCAAATACACTGGCAGCTGAGTATTTCCAGGAGCTCGTCCTGAGACTCAGTAGTATTTTTCTCTGTGCCACTACTGCTCATAAATCCTGTTAATAGGCAGTCACCTCATGCCAGGAGTTGCCCAGGTAGTTTCCGTCAGTATGCGCCACAGTGATCAGGGTCTTGATGGTGTCAATGTTCTTCTGCTTCATCTCTGTGATGCTGGAACTGGCTGTCAGCAGGGTGAATCGAGCCAAGGCTTGGACATATGCGTCTCGCTCCAGCTACAGACAGGAAGGACAGTCACTACACAGTCACATTACCAGCTGAGAATAAACTCAATATGCACATAATATAATGATATATTAATGGGAGTGACAGACCTGCATGTTGAATATGCAAGCGATCCTGATGGCACATCGAATGCCCTCCAGACACAGTGAAGCCACCTCTGGGTCGTCACAGTCCTGCAGTCCCACGCTGAACGCTGCCAGCAGGGGAGTCCACGCCAGCTATGACATACAGAAATCATCGGCAGGTTTTCCAGCATGTCCACAGACAGAGTTGTGTTGGTTTAACAGTTTCAACAGTGGATTGATATTGTGAGAAACAAGAGAAGCATAGCTCTGGCCCTATTTCATCAGGGATACCTTGAACATGGGCCTGACGTGCTCCAGGTGCGTAGCGCTGAAGAACGGGGCCTGAGCGTGGCTGACAGCCTCCATCAGAGCTTTAGCGGTTTTCGCCATCTGCTCCATCTCCATGTTATACAGCAGACGCCGCTGCTTCTCGCTGGCTACACCTGGAGGGAGAAGGGCATCCTGACGTTCAGCAAATGTTGTCAGGGAGAGGCCATTCCAATGAAACATCTCCAGTCTATTGTCGTTCTCCTTTTACCAGTGACAGATTCAGTGAATAATCTTGATTGACTGAATGACAGGAGACCAGTACTCACTCTGCTTGGATGACTTTGGGGTGATTGAAAACTCTTTGCTCTCCTTCATGGCAATCTTCTTGCCTGCAATCTCGTCATATATGGAAGATAGGTACTCTTCAGGAAGGTCCTTGCTGTCATTAATACCGCGATTCATCTTGATGTACTGCTCCTTTGTCATCTTGTTCTTCACCTACATAAATGATGAAGATTGAGAAAGACAGGTGGAAAGATTAATTAAAAAAAAGGAGGAAATCCACAGCCAATCTGCTTTGCTGTCTGGAAAGCAGTGGAGCCAAAAGGAAGTGCAATGTGTCCAATTATGGTTTGTTTGAATATTTCTGTGAACATAATAAATATTGATAAGTGCCACAGGCTGTCATATCACACTGGTTTGGATCAGTTACGAAGTAAATGTTGAGAAAAAAACATATTCAAGGCACTGTTGCTGCTCCTCTATCGTCTTGTGTTGTGGCGCTGTATGGGGTATAATGTCTATTTAATTGTCTCACCATCTACCTCCAACACTATTCCCCTGGCTAGAGTCTGAGAGTGAGAGTGTGTGTGTGTGTGTGTGTGTTTCAGTATGCCATATTTTACACCTGCTATTTCCAGACTTTAATATTCAGACATGCTTTCCGCTGTCACAGTGGTCTGCCAGTTGTCATAAATCATGTACAGCAGCAATTTGTAGAAGGCAGTGTTCAGACAGATGTAGGCCTGCTGCATATTGGAGTGCCACAAAATGTGACAAGCTCTGATGAGTTGTAAAATATTGTGTAGTGCCACTGTGTAGTGTTTTGATGTTTAATATTAAGCCTGGTGTTTGTGTTTTATAAGCCTTCACACTCATGGATCTGTTACTCCTACATTATATTTCATCTTCTTGTCATTGGCTGGAACAACATTTCTTCCCAACCAAAGCTTCTGTATTTGATCTGTACGCCTTAAAATACATATAGTGCATTTGCCAAAAGACTCAACTTTTAGTGGTGCTGCTTTTCTTTCATGTACCTGCAGAAAACCATGCCCTCCAAAGAAGTTGTACAACACAAATAAGACAAGAATGACAGTGTGACAAAGATGGACTTTTTGGGCTGTTGCAACTCCATATGATAGCAACAAAAATTTTGCATCCCAACTCACCACCAGATCAGTGCTGGTAAAATTTGAATTTCCACAGCTGCTAAATGAACATCTAAAGTCACAGCTGACCACTGCTCTTTTCCCGACAAAGGAGTCACAGGGAGGGATTGCCAGCTAGCATATTCTCGTCTCATTTGTGGTTAGGTAAACAGTAAATTCATCAAATTCGGGGCCCCATATCACTATTTTCTAAGCTACTGTAGATGTCACGTTCCGTAAATATCCTTGGTGGGACCATTCAGTAAATAACAACACAAGCAATGTGACTCCTGAGAGCCTGAAGAAGGGTCATAGATCCTTAATAAATAACCAACTGTTCTTACCTGAGGACTGTGCAGGTCTGTGGTGAGCATAATGATGGAGTATGCCAGCACGTAGGCAGTGTCAGCACTGGCAAACAAAGTCTGTCTACATAAGAGGACACATATCACAGCAACGATTAGTTTTCTTTTTAGTTGTAAACTCTTGACAAGCCAAAATAAATCTCTCCCAGTCCTTATATGTCAAAGGGAAAGGCAGGGCTAAGGCAGCTAAGGTGGGCCTTACCCCTGGTTGCACTCCAGGTATCGAGCAGCAAACTTCTCCATCAGCCTGTCAATCTTCTGTGCCTCACCAGGCAGCCTGAAGCCTTCTAGGAACGCTCTGAGTGCCGAAACAAAGTCTCGCCCGCAAAAGTCCAACTGGTCCACGTAGCAGTACATCACTTCTTTGTTGAACTTGATGTTCTCCCCTAGGAACTCTCCCACCTGGGTCTGTGGAAACAGAGAGAAAGAGGTTAGGATTCCTAGCTTGAGTGAACAGTCTATTTTTGCTTGAGAATATAAGAATATTTAATATCATTTATAAGTTTGTATAATCCCTCACAGTGTCCAGTCTGTCCTCCTGGTGCAGGAACTGGGCGATGTCCTCGGCTGCGGAACCCAGCATGCCCTGGTCCTGCAGGTACTGGATACCTCGCTTCGGCTTCTTATTGAAACTGGGGAGAGAGCAGAGGAAAACATCAACATTCATCTCCACTAAACAAGAACAAAAAGTGTAACAGTGAAAATGTTCCACACTCAATAAAGGGCTGGTCCTAACTAACGATAACCAGGTTGAGAAAAAGGGCTCACAGCTCGATGCCGTGCTCAATGATGTCCTTCTGTTGTTTGATGACCTCGTACTGCTCTGGATGGTCCGCCTGGGAAGCCGCCACATTGGAGGAGACGGTGGAGTCGAGAGAACTAACACTGTCTCGACGTCCCGCCAGCGGCTCTGGGAGCTTCAGCTCTCCTCCCTCACTATCGGATGGATGCTCCTGGCCTGCCAACAAATCGCACCCATAATATTAATTTTATGTATAAACCCCCTCCTCCTATGCGTTGTTCGCATATTTCCGTTACAAGCACTTACCAAGGTTAGCTTGAAGGTTTGGATTGACATACATGTCTTTGCTCCACTCCACCATACATTTAAGAATGGACACCAGACACTCCAGACCTTTTTTACGTAGACTCAGCTCCTGTGGACAGAAGTAGAAGGCTGCTGTCTCACACTTAAAGGTACAGTTGGTAATCTTGGAGAGCTCGCAAGAGAGCTAGCAAGATTTGAAAGTCTCTAAGCTCCACCCCTTCCTCCTGCTCCTGTCAGTGCACCATCCAATGCCACTCTCCCTCTCCTGCCAACTCGGTATTTCTGCAGAGGAGTGTGCTAAATATTTCTGGGAACGGTGAAACGTGATGCGGGACAGAGGGGGGTGCGGGCAGAACGAAATATGAAGGCATCTGATTTTTTTCATTCAGACCGAAAGGCAGGGATTGGTCAGAGTTTTTAGTGTCAAGTTAAAGGTGTATACCCACATTTGATACTGACAACATTGTGCTTTGATACATGTAATTGCCTTGTTTCTTCTTGGATACACTTCAAGAAAAACTTGAAACATGAGTTTTCACAGTCCTGCAGCTGCCACAGAAGTCTGATTCTTTTCCTTCCTTTTTCTGAATAAATAATGTATTAACTGCTCTCAGGGTGGAAGGGCCATTTCACCCAGTATAACAAAAAGCGTTTCTGAACAGGATTACCAGCTATAACTGTAGAAGACATTACAACAAGGTGCTTGAAGTTTTAGAGATATTGTATGTTTAGTGAACATTTTAATAATTACGATGTAAAATACAAGCGTGAAACATTGAACAGGTCCCTGATCAGAGATGTAACCTACTCAATGTAAGCGCCTACAGTGTTTATCTTTACAATAAGCAACAGAGGGACACTGAATCCTTGAGTGTACCTGCAGAGGAGTCATCCCCAGTTCCTGACCACTCCGGCCTTGAGCTATCTTAGACAGATCGTTCACAAGGCGCTCAAAGATGTTGGCTGCATTCAAGTCACAGTCATAGTTGACATAGATGTCAACCACACACTGTGCATCTGGAGGGGAAATACATGTATTACAAAAACTTTTTCATTACATACAACATTTCTTAAGATACAACAGGGTGATAAAAATCATGACTTGATTTGCGAAATAGTTAAGCTCCAATTAGGCATGTTACTCTATGTAAATGCTAAGGCAATTTTAAATGTTGATTTCATGTTGAATAAGTGCCTGAGTCACCTGTTACAGTTTCAGTCTGAATATAATTGTGTCAGATTAACATAAAAAACAAAGCAGCAGGAGTTTGCAGAGGTAAATCAAAAGTGAATCTTAAAATTCATGTAAATATAGTCTCCACAAAATATGAAATGGATGGATGATGGATGTCCCAACTTCTTTGTATTTTATGCTTGATTATTGACATCAACATTGCACAACACTCCTCTATCTAAAATGAATTATCCTGGCATGAATTGTTTTTCTTTTTTTGGATTCGCAGATTTTCTTAAATATCATGAGTATATTTCGATTGTGTGGACCAGTAGTAGAGGTAAAATGCTGCCCCCTATTTGTTTAGAGCATTTTGCGCTTCCCATGTCTGAAATTACTTCAGTTTGATGTGTATTTTTTTTGTTATTAATAGCAGATGAAAACTTATGTGAGGGTTAGAGTTACTGGATTTGTACCTGCACAGATGCGTGTCAATGTCTGGATAACCATCCACTTGTGCTCAAAAGAGCTGGTTGATGTCTCCAGAATGGTAAGAAAAATCTCCCGGAAAAACACCTGAGGTAAGGTGAATGTCAGGAGATTAACAGGGATATTCCTCTATCCTGTCTAAGGTAAGCCACACACAAACTCCCAGATAAGTCTGTTAATGTACCTCAATCTGCATCTTCAGGTGGACCTTGAAGTGGGAGAGCAATGTGAGGAAGATAGCCAGGGAAAGCTCAAAGACCTCAGGCACAGAGGAGACGCCATTTTTGGACAGGGCCACACACAGATACTGTTTGATGGCGTTGACGAACATCTCGTGAGTGCGAAACACTGGCCCGGCGCCCTGCAGCACAGAGAGCAGCAGCTGCAGGGAGACAATCTTGGACCGCAACTCATGGGACCTGCAGAGGACAGGGATTGCCTGGGCGTCATTTACAGTGCAGATATGAAGAGAACAGACGCTGAACAGGTACATAAAGCAACCTGCTCAGTAGAAAAAGATGCACCTCAATGTCCCATCAATAAACAGCGCTCCAGTTTACTCTAAGTTGAAGGAAACACAAGATCATTGGGTATAATGATGTTACATCATGGCTCTTTGTGAGCTCAGTTTACTCTGGCCTATTCACAGAGACTGGCTCAGGGTCTAATGTTACAGCAACTAGAGATGACAGGGTCACACCAGGATGGAAAAGGGCAAACTGACCTGAGATGAAACGCTCTGCGTAAACCAGAGGTATCAATATTTGTTTTGGCAAACTGTTGCCATAAAAAAAGACCATAAAGGGTGACAAAAACGTTTTCAGAGTATGAGTGTGCTTTAGAACGCATTTTGCATTACCGTCATCATATGAAAGATCAGGATGTTACAGGAAACCTTTTAATGGCCACATTCCTTTTTACGTAAAACTGAACTCAGACTCAAGAGGGCCGGTTATTCAAGTTATGGTGCATTTATGTAGAGGTTATATAAACAAAACACTCACTTTGGGTCTGGCGGCCCTTCAGCCAGAGGCTTCATGGAAAGTTTGCACAGAGAGCGGAACACCAGAAAAGCATCTTTCTGCAGGATGTGAGAGAATCGGGCGGCACCATGGGGTCCATGCAGGGCCTCAGCATCCTGACACAGATGGGAGAATTCAGTCTTGCTTTTCATGCATTTGACAAGCCCTAAACTGTTTCCTTGTTGCGACACTTCCATATTGATTGAGGTTTGTGGCAGAGCTCCAGATGTGCTCAGAGGGCAAGATTAACTTCACTAACCAGTTAAGTTATTCTTCTGCCATGAGTAAGCTTGTGGAGGAGATCATGCGTTCAGCAACATCTTAAAAAACCCTATTTTATGGACTGTTTCATATTGTTATTGACTGCTGATTCTTCGCTCCTTAGTCGAGTAAGAGTATGAGCTGCAAGTGATCAACTGCTTCTGCAGCAAGAGGTATCTCTGGCAATTGGTGAAGCTAAAAGGAAGCCTTTCCTAGTCTGCTGCAGGCCACGTGTCACTCTTTTCTGTGGCTCAAAAACTCACATCCATACAAAGGTTTGGTCTGATTTTTAACCTAAGCATCTGCAGATTAAATCCACCCCTGATAACTTATGATTCACTGAAACTGGGCACAATATAATATCTTGTCTGTGAGGGAGATTCAACTGTTTGAAGGTAGAGAGAGAGACACAGAGGAGATCTGCACTTGATATTTCACAAATGTTTTCAGCACACTATTCGTTCACAACTAATGTATCTACACTGCTCACCAGCATATCTGAGGAGGAAACGGAGGAGCGGTCCTCAATGATGCCATTCATCTGCTGACCCTCTGTTCTGACCTGAGGGGCAGTGACTTCTGTCTGCTCACCTCCTAGAGGACAGAAGGGATATTTTCAAAAAGAGAAGAACATTTGTTGGACTAATAAAAGAATGTTCTTACAGTATTGTGTAAACAAGAGGACAACAGATACAAGAACAGTATATATCAGTAAGTTGTGACCTGTTCCACTGAGTGTCTGCGTTGGCTGTTGCTCTCCCTCCTCTCCTTCGGTCACCCCAGACTCTGGTTTGTCCTCAGCGGATGTAGGAGATGTCGCCACACCTTCATCTTCAAAAACTGAATCTGATCAAGAATGTCAATTAAAGAAGCTATTAAATGAAAGGTGCACTGTCCACAGTTCAGAATTTAAACTGAAAGTTGGGGAGTGAAGTTGTGACATACCTCTTGATGGTGTGGTCTGTTCTGCTTCTCCATTCATCGAAGCGTTGCCACCCTCAGGTTCCCCATTTATTGATGGTTCGTCTGCCACTTGGTCCTGGTCCAGGTCAGGGGGTGGCGGTGTGGAGCTAGTGGTGTTGGTGTTTGTAAGGTCTGGTGAACTGGCTGACGGGGAGCTCTGGGGTTCTGGAGTAGGCGTCCGGTCAGACCGGGGGGAGCCGGACCTTCGATTACCTGGGACTGGGGACGGGTTCTGCTGGGGAAGACGAAGCCGGTCCTTCTCCAGTTCCTGAGCTTCCAGAGCCTGTGGAGCCAGCGGACACAAGAGTCATGAGGAGGACTAGTTTTATAAGACGGAATTTTGAAATATTGGGTGAAAATAAATAGTTCAAGGAATAGTTTGGGTGTTTTACTGTATTACTACAGATGAAAATAAATGTCTGTTGAGCCCTGATCTGTCATTGACTGAGGTGTGGAAGGGCAAATGGACTGCATTTATAAATCTCCTTTCTAGTCTTCCAACCACTCAAAGCACTTTACACTACACATCAGAATTCATCCATTCACACACTGACGGCAGAGGATGGAGACAGAACGAGGAGGATTAGTCCATAGCGACTTGTAAAGCCAACATTCAAAACTGTCTCCCTGACAGCGGTTAGGGTAAAAGTGGGTAAAGAGGGTGGGGGAGCCAATATCAGATTCACTCTGATTTTGGAAATCGCTTTGTCAACCTTGCCTCTTTGTATTTGATTCATTTCTGCATGGTGTCCAACATACTTGTAGCTTCCTCTTGGATGCATTCTTACAGTCTGACACCTGGCTACAGTTGTGTGGAGGTTACCATTTCCCAGCAATGCTGCTTAGTTGTGCTGCAGCTTTTGTTAATCCAAGAGGACTCTTTTATTTTGCACATCTTCATTAGGTATATAGCTTAATAGAAAGGTTTATCAATTAATTAAAATCCACATGAACTTACAGCAATTTTTGGCTATTAAATGTAACTCAGGGCGCAGAGGAGAGAGCAGTAAAGTCTGTATGGATAGAATAACAATAATAAATGCACTAACAGCCTGGTTCTCCATACGTGTGAAGATAACATTGAGCATCTGTGTGAGCGTGGCTTTTGCGGTGGTCTGGTTAATGAGGTTGCGGCTGGCCAGGTAGATGTTGTAGCAGGTTCTGACGGTGAGGAGCACCGTGCCCTCATGAATCTCTATGTGTGGGGAGGTCACTGCTGTCAGCAAAGCCTGGACAAAGAGGAAGAGAAGTCAAAAGTTATCAGACAGGATGTCTTGTTTAGAAGATGAAGATGCTGCTGCTGAATCACCACTTCACTTCCCAATATGTGGTGTGTTAAAGCCGCAGAAGCATAGCTCTCATTATCTGCTGCTGTTTGATACAGAATTCAACCTTCAGTGTTACTCTAAAGATTATTCTCATATCTAAAACCAACTAGAAAAATATAATTTGTCCAAATAAACAACACAAACTGTCCTGACATTCAGTGGTGAAACATAAGTTGATAATCTGCTATAAATCTTGAGTCAACAGTGATAAAACTTCTTATAGCAGGAGAGACTTTGACCTTTCCAAACAACCAGGAGGTGTATTTCATTCACTAAGCAGCAGTTCTAAATTACAACTACTATGAAAATATGTAAGAAAGTAAGAAATGTGAATAAATGTGATAAAAACTGTCTGACAATCATGGTAAAAAATGGAGTGGAGTGTAGTACCTTTAAATTAAACAAATCCTTTCTGCTGTTGGAGAAGAAGTTCACTGGTTTCATGTGTGATCATAAGAATCAAGTATTACATGATGGATTTAATTGGCTGATAACATGATAAAGAAAGAAGACATGGCAAGACATGCATATACAGTGCTTAATAAATGTATTAGCTCACCACCCAGTCTATTTTTTTTCTGTAATGGTAAATCCACCAGTATGTGCAAGTTCTATGTCAAAATAATATCTTTAAAAATATAATTATTGTTGTTATCCGCAAATTTTTAAATTCACTGTTTTACAAAAAAATAGCAAAGCACATTATTTATTGATGCTAATTTAAAGATATTTACTTGCATTGTTTTAAATGTTTAAACTGTTTTAGTGGTTGTACGTCAGTCTTAATTAATTACTGACTTCTCAGAGAATTTCATAGTGCTGGATCAAATTTGGGTATAAAAAGAGGAATTCAGTTTAAATTCCTCACTCCTTTGAAACAGTGAAGCGCAGGGAAGTCACTACAGAAAAAAAGTCTGAATTATGAATCATGATGCTGGATTATCTTTGAGACAATTTCAATGTAACTAGAAATATGGTGTGCAGAAACTGATTTTCTGTTTAGAAAGAGTGAGATGTCTCGCTCTCAAACAAACAGCTGGAGGAGATGAAGGCTGCCAGATGGGTGCTGGGTATACCTTGATGATCTGCAGCTGGACTCCCTCATCGGTCTGAGGTCCCTGGAAGCAGTTGCAGACTGTTTCCATCAGACGGTCGATCAGCCTCTTGCCTGGGGTTCTGCTGTCCGGGGCATTGCCTGTGATGTGGCCGTACGCAATCAGCTTCTACCGTGGAGAAACAGTGCATAATGCAGAGCAGTGTGAGTAGGCTAATTCTCCTTTCCACTTCAAGCTTTTTGCATTAATAGAGGACTTAATGCACACTTGTGTGCGAGTTTACGGTTTCTTTTAGCGGTGCTTGTTTGTTTTGCTAAATTGTGAGAAAATAGAGCATGTGTTTAAAGACACACTACAGGGACTTAGTGTTGGACTTCTGTAAAGATTGACGACTTACTGTACAAGAGAGACATTAAAAAAGTAATTGTCAACCATTGAGGGAACATAAACTCTGATATGTTGACTTTAGGTGTCAAGTGTAAGTCAAGTCCCTAAGACCCTACAATTCCCATTATGCAGCTAATACAATATAAAAATAACAACATACGGTTACAAAAATGTAATTAAACACAAAACAGTTACGTAATATGAAGAAAAGAAAGTCTGAGATTGTTTTGAGAATGAGACTGATTGTTTTTGATGGGATATAAGTGTAGCTACCAAGTGATTCAAGTGTGTGTGTGAGATGTAGAGCCACTGTTCCAGATGCATGAAAGAAATGTGAAACCAGTGTAACAAGATTTCACCACACACACACACACACACACACACACACACACACACACACACACACACACTACTGCAGTCATGTGCATACAAGCCTCTGTCAGTGTGTGTGTTTGTGTATATCAGGGAATATTAACCTGGAGACAGTCCAAAGAGGTGCTAACTATCCGGGGGGACTTTGACTGACAGGCCAACTCGAAGGGCAGCACGTATTTGTCAGCCTCGATGTAGTTGGCTCTGGGTGGGACCACGGTTCCATCCCTGCAGAGAGCAAACAGCGTGAAATAGAAATACAGCCCCGCTGAAATAGATAAAGAGCCGCTGTGTGACACGCGTACATTTACATTTTTGCAGAGCAGAATATTACGGGGCAATTAAGCTTTACTTTTAACCCTCAATGTTAAATACCGGCTTGCCTGTGGCAGCAGATATATTACCTGAAGGCTGTCTGAAGTGCTGCTAATCACAAGCCACAGCTGGGGCTTACTGCAGACTGCTGCAGGGCAAACATTACCTCCGCTTCTTGTCTCACATCACAGATAAAACAAACTGCTGTGCATTCATTCATTCACTCATTCAGGAGAAAACTGTATGTGCATAATAATACTTACTTTTGTTTTTCAAGCTCTGCCTTGATTTCATCTATGGAGGGAGACACAGGAGGATAAATGTTACAGAAATCTGAACTTTGATCCTTTTAGTTGACATCAGTGTGACATGATTTGACTCTACTAAGTCAATCGAAATCTGGCCTTTTTTTTGCTTTTAATTGGTAGATAATGTTTCTGGTTCCTAGCATACTTGTTGTATATTGAGAAGGATATGATTTGATGTTTAATTGCACATTTGGTTGAACTGAAACCCCCCCCCATGTTCCTCTATCCAACCTGCTCTCCCTAAATCATTTTCTATTTCTTCATGCTTTTTATCCCACATTGATCTGTCCAAAGTGACCCACAGAGCTCCACCACCCAGCGTTTCAGCCTTGAATGGTGAATAACGGTGTGCATTCATGCAGATGTGACCAGTAATTTCAATTACATTCACAAACAATGTGGTAGCGAATACTACTCTCACAAACTGACGGGGCTGCACAGAGGAAATTATCTTGAGCAATAATCACCACAAATGTCACAATCACTTAGAAAAACATGACATATTTTCTCAAGTCCTTCCCCTGTGCTGTATAAATTAGTGCTGGGCTAAATGTAGAAAGGTATTAATTTATTTTTAGTCACCCACACTAAGCTCTAACATTTCAATTAACGGCCATTACCACCAACTAATCTCTCTTTCCACAGTACACCCATTTAATCACAGAGGCAACCGATGCAGATGCCTGAAATACACACCAGGACAACTTTGATATTTGAACGAGGAATATTGGGAAAGTTAAATGTTCATGAAGCCTGCATTGAGTTTAATAAAAACACCAGAACATCTCACACTGGTGGTGTGAAGATTAGAAAAAGAAGTGTTGTGTTCTGCTCATATCATGAATAATTAGAGAGTCACTGACCGACAGAGAGCAAACAAACAAGAGATGAAGCTCACCAACCTGTTCACACACCTCTCAGTGAAATGTATTTATCTGTGCAGTCAATCCTGCACTGTCGTACCTTACTGTAAACAATACCTGAACAATCACGCACAATTTGTTGCTGCCGATTTTTTTTCAATCACCTGCAATGACACCAAGAAACACTGTGCAACAAGACACCCTCACATAGCAATTAACTATTCACACGTTTTAGAGCCTCTATATACCAATTATCAAAACAACATGACAGGAAGGACTGAACTGAAATATAAAAGAGTAATGTCCCGATGAAGAAAGGAGGCTAGTTAGTGTGTAACAGTATCCGTGGTTGTGTTGAATGGAAAGCTCGCCCGTCAGAGTATCCTGAAGTTGGATAGACTCTTGTGTCTGGGTGCAGATCCGGACTGGGCAGTCTGGCTGGCTGGGTCACAGTGCTACGTACAACACAGGGATTGGTCTATTTACTGTAGCTAGCTAACCTAGCTACAACTAGCTAGCGACAGCTGCCTATGAGCTTGCTTGCCTACCGACGATGACAGTGACCACGTTAGTGTGAATGCAGAATGTTAGCATCGCAGAATTAACAATAAGATGTGAAAATGACGCTCACACACACACACATAGTTAGGAAACGGTACCTGTAAACGCCAACACACAGCTCAATAGACGACGAAGGCCATTCAGATGCTAACGCTAGCTATCTGAATAGCTTAGCACTCCCATATCTCAAACGAACCAGACACGACCGAAACGTTTCAGTGAAGCACTACAGCAGAAAAAAAACACACGGAGCTCTGCTAGCCAACACAAAAAGAAAGCCCACTTACCCAGCGCCACCTGACAGGCTTTGCGCAGCTGGCTGTTCTGGCTCCTCTTCACCTCCTTATCCGAGAGGATTTTCTCCAGTGCCCGAGACAGAAACATGCTCTTAGTTTTACTGTTTTCTGCCTTCTGCTGCTGCTGCTGTGATGGTGGCCGGTGTTGTTGTTGCTGCTGCTGCTGCATCTCTTGGTCGTGTTACTGCTCCCGTCTCAGGCCGTCATCTTCGGCCTGGCCCTGCGAGTGAGCAGGTGACAAGGGAAGCTAACGAAAGCCAGTCTATCGGTGTCAGTCCAGTCGCTGCCTCAGCTCAGCGCCGCCATGCTGCTTACACGTCACGTCACGTGACTCAGCTGTCTACGTTTTGACAACAGCAGCTTGAGGAGGAGGGGAAACAGTCCCAAAACTCACCGAAATTTAAACTGACGTTGTTAACCGTGTCCGGTTAAATACACCGTAGCTGTGACAGACAGGAGTTGGACAACAGAGCAATGCTTTCACCGCTGTGGCAAAACAAGCGTCCCTTATGAAGAGAACACTGTGCCCGGATAGTCCGGCAGGTGGCACCAGAACACAGCAGCTGCTCGGTTCAGCTACTGGATATGTACCGTACGAAAACACAGTGTATCAGTCAGTCATCATGTGTTACCGGTTATCCCACTCAGGGTTATGAGGTACCACATATATATACATATTAACAGAATATTTACATTCAACTATTCCATACAAGCTGACACACAACAAACATTGAGAATTGCTACACATTAGTTTATTGTATCCAGCTCCTCCAATCAGCAATTACAAGTGTACATCTATTTATTAATACATCTCCAGTTCAATCTTAAAACATTTTCATTAAATGTGATAAAAATGTACATCATATATAGCATCAATATGAAAATACTGACAATCTTCATTACAAATCTATACCATAGGATTTATCTGGCAAGCAAAAATCATTGCTCAATCACTTAAAAAAAAAAATCAGACTCAAAGCAAAAGTAGCCTGTTTTGAGGTTGTGCGAATACAACAATTTCCTCAAAATAATATTGATAATTCACAGTATGGGAAAAAAAAAATATCCTGTTGCTTTAGCCGGAAAAGTAAAATCACAGAATTATCTCCTGTTGGGCAATAACATCTATCTTGAGATTTCTGACCAAAACAACACATATGTGTTATAAAAATAAAGTCATGAAATGTGTACAAAGAAAGAAAAATACGCAGACGCATGATTAGAGAATAAATAACAATGTTGCTGTGGTTACAATCCCAGTGTCCTGTGGTAAAGTTGGACTAAAAGTCTTCCATTCAGAGTACCATTCATTACAGTTTAATGCCAGGAATGGAAGGAGAATACAGAATCCTGTAGAAGACAGTACCTTATACATATATAGCTTGAAATACAACACTGGATCCACATACACGACCTGTGTGTTGGTTTCCTGTCATAGAGAGTCACTGTCTAACTGGATGTTCAAGCAATAAACAGAACGAAAGCATGAACATTAGTGTGATGGTGATCTGAATGAATGTACTGCGTTTCATTACAAGTGCACATTCACTAGGTTCAGATGAAACCAACAGGCATTACAGAGAGTAGTTGTGTGTGTCTACCATGTTTTAGCGATCCATGCTATACTTTAAGCAACAGAGCAAATGCTGAAAATCAATGATAGAAATAATAGACATCTGATGTCACTTCAGAGAAGCATTGAGCAGCAGCATAGAAGGTTAATGGATATAAATATTATGGATCCACTCAAAGAACAGGGACTAAAACTGGCCTGTTTCGTGTGATCAGGGATTTCATCCACAAATTAATTGGGAGTCAAGTGCAAAAATCCCATAAATACAATTTAAAGCTGCACTATGTAAAAATGCAGATTAAGTCCACTTCCAAAAACCCCTGGAAGTCAAGTCAATTGTATTTATACAGTCCAAAATCAATCACAAATGTGCCTCAAGGTTTTTTTTTTCCTTGTGTAGCTTTAAAGAAAAATAATAATATGCTGCCAGTCTAGTTTTTGCACATTACAGCCTCGCTAAGGACTTTTCAAGGAAAGCAAGCACCTTTGATGGGAATACCAAACAAAGAGCAGAGCCAATGCATGCTGTACGTTAGAGAGCACTGCCTCACCTTCATCAAACACACTAAGTGGATCAGTTGGTGCCCAGTGTACCTGCATGAGTGTTTGTTTTAATGTGACTCAATGTGACCAGGGTTTACTTTAAGATACAGGCAGTTTCTCTCTTGTCACTATATGTATTACTCATTCCAACTCTTATATTTGCTTATAGTCTTAAGTCTATTGATCTGCCATTTAGGTCCAAAGTCAATATTTAGTAGCATTGTGAATACAGCTGTTCCATGCCACTGAACTTAATGAGAATGAAGATACCAAAAGGATGTGGTGCAGAAATACTGGAGACAATGCTTTTCACATGTGAGAAAACAACACAGATGAATATATGCAATAGATTGAATCATGGTCCAGAACGAATGCAGAGGGAGAAAACAAACTTAAATATTAAATATCACACACACATTCTGTTATTTGTACACATGCAGCAGCAGGGGAAATAGCCCTTGTTGTGGAAAAGAAAGGGAGTGCAATATGAAGGAAATATGAGAGGGAAATTAATTCTAAGACATTCCATTCCCAGTCAGGAGTAGTTGTCTGGAGTGACTCGCAGCTTCCAGTTGATCAAATGGAAAGTGGTCATACAGTCACCTGTGAGGTACAAGTATTGTGTAAAAGAAAAGGAAATTTTAAAACAGCAACAAAATTTTCTAATAATAAAACACAGGCCTGATGGAAATGGGATTTTCAAAATGTCTCAATGTTGTTCCCATGAACGATAAAATTATCTACCTTTCATCATCAGTTAGCCAGTAACACAGCAGGTAAAACAACTAACAGCATTAGTTAAAAGCATCTGAGCCAACACAGAGAACCCAGACTTGTTTTCAGGTGGAATAAAAACTACAGTGTTATCACAGATCCTAGCACTCAGTTGATAGTGTGGAAAGTACTACAACTGTTTACCGGTGGCATGCAGTGGTTATCTGAGGAGGGATGTGGAGTGTGTGCAGACGTGGCTGGTAAGGAGGCAAAAAACAACCACAAACTGTTGACAAACTTTTGAGCTACAGTTCAGTGTGTGATGATGGGGGGGGACTGGGACAGATGATGATGGAGTGTCTCATCTCTGCCCTCTTGTGGAAGCTCAGCATAACATTAAAAACAAATGTTTATAGTGGTTTAGAAAGTGGAGGGAGGGGGCATCAAATTACACTTCCTCTACACTGCTTTGTCTGACTTGTGTGCCTGCAGAACTGGGGAAGGGGTGGGTCAGCACTATGGCACACATGCGTGGTCATTGGCATGTAGAGGATCAAGAGTATCGAGTATAGTTTGACGTGTGAGGATATGCAAACATTTAGGTGTGGTGTTAGGATTCAATATGTACACACATTGTGCTTCTCAGGTACAGTTGCCGTATCATGATTCAGGATGAAGTGTCAGTCTCTCTGTTGTCCAGTGTTTAGTGTGTGAAAGCTCAGCCTACAGAGTTATGACTGTGCCGTCCTCCTCCAGACTCCGCCTCTCAATAGCTCTGTCTGGGGATGGCGTGGTCGAAGTGGCGTTGGCGTTGCTTAGTGATCCGCTGCTGCCGCTGGTTGGCAGGGTTCCGTTGGCATTGACTGAGAGGGTGGAGGTGGCAGCAGAGGTGCGGAGGTTGAGGTGCGGCTCATAGCGAGGCAGCGGGGGCATGCTATAGTTGGACGAGGTGCGTCTGATGGGTTCAGCCTCACCTCCTGCCTCAATTACCAGGTCCTCGTCGTCCTCGTCGCTCTCCAGCTCCCCGACGGGAAAGTTCTGGATAATGTGTGACGGAATGGAGGCCGCAGCGGCATGAGATGAGTAGCCATAGTAGCTGGCACCGCTGTCCGACGAGCGTCCCGAGCTGCCAGACGCCGTGCCACCACTGCGGACAACATTGTTCCGCTGGTTGGCAGGCTTGACGGTGATGATGAGGTTGTGACTGTTGGCGATCATCATGTCCGTCACCTGGTCCAAAGACTTTCCACCCACCTCGATGCCATTCACCTCCAGCACCTCATCGTTGACTGCCAGCAGGCCAGTGCTCTCCGCCAAACCGCCAGGCACCATGCGTGAAATGAATATTCCTGGGACCTTCTCCAGGCCCTGTGGAGTCACCCGCACGCTAGAGCCATCACGGATGTAGAATCCCAGCGGTTTTTCCTGGCCGTGCTTGTACAGGCGGACACGCCGGTGCGTCTCAGGGAGGATGTCCACATCGATGATGGAGGACACGGGCCGGAAGTCCCTAGGAAGGCTGATGATCACCGGTGGTTTTTTCCTGTTGGTGTCAGGCCGTAGAAGAACCGCCGAAAGCACAGTGTTTTTCTTCCTGGTCAGCGAGTTGGTACCAAACGTGTAATCAGCTTCCTCTGCAAAACAAAAGATAGAAGAAGTAGAGAAAGAGAGGACAAAGATGAGACAAAGACAGGGAGGATAGAAACAAAGAGGAAATACATTAACAAAAGCTTGTTAATTTTCCATTAACATCATTCTAGGCTAATTACACATAAGGGTTGACATTCTGTTGCATCATGTGGCTTTAGGAGAATTTTTTTTTTTTTTTTTTTGCGATGGAGCAGCTCTCAGCCTGAGGCTTCCTGCAGACTGTCTGCACTGAACATTAAAATATTGAACCCCAGAACTTCTCTCAGGACACACTGATGCAAAAAAATGCCATATCAGCTAACCAGTTGCTCAGTCCCTTCATTGGCACTTTCTGTGTTAGTTACATGCTTTAAAATGGCTGGTGACTGCTACCTTTGGACAGTGCCAGGCCTCTCTGTTTCAGCCTTTAAGCTAAGTTAAGCTAACCATCTCCTGGCTGTAGCTTCATATTTAACAAGAGTGGTAATGATCTTCTCATCTAACGCTCAGCAGAAAAGTCGATGTGCATGTTTCCACAAATGTTGAAATACTTCTTTAAAGATAGATTGGTGTCTGTGTTTCAGATGAGAAACAGAGTGGGTTTGATGTAACAAAAGGTTCACAAATAAACCAAGAATAATATGGTCACATTTCAGCTGCATGAGTCATCGGGATGCCTCAAACCCTGCCCTTTTAAAGAGCATTTGAAGGAGGAAGTGTGTACACTGTGGAGCTGTGATAGACTTTAACCCAGTATGGCTCATATTAACAAGGACTGACCAGGTAAGGGAGGGAGAACTAGACCTTGGTTCCCTAATAGTTAACCAGCATAATACAAGCAGCTAAACATTAACGTCTTTGTGACTGTCATTCTATTTTTCCTCAAAAAAAAAAAAAAATAGCCTGTTAGACAAACCTTTTTGTCTGCTGTTATTTTTACATCAGTCTTTTGAATAGATCTTCAACATCATCACCATTTCCATGTTCCTCTCTTTTTGTTGTCCCTTTGTAAACTCTGTTTTTAGATCAAAATGCTCTATAAATAAAGTTCTGACGATCTTACACCGAACGCTTCTCCTCTTACTGTTTGTTTCTCCCTCAGTGTATGTAATCTGGGAGAATATCCATTCAGGTGGCTGATAAGGATTCGTCCTCTCCGGTTGTGACAGGTATGCACCCCACCACTCCCCTCTCCATCTTTAAAACCAAAACAAAGGATCAACTGTCCCGAGAAAGAGCAGCACTCTCTCGTTTCAGTTCCCATGAGGCAGTGCGGGTGTAGTGTATACACACTGACATACAAGAAATATAGCAACAATAGCCTCTTATGAGTCAAAATGTTCAAACACAATGTTCATCGGCCAAGCTGTTCTCTCTGCAGGCTTTACACTCGCCATGCACATAAACACTCTCATAAAGAGAAGCATTATTCAAAAAGCTCTTGTTAAAACACACACACACACACACAAAATGCAGCTTCTGGACTAAAGCATGGGTCAGAACACATGAGGAAACAACATATGTATAAGCGCAGGTGTTCATTTACACACAGTACACATATGCATGTATAGGGCTTATCCCTGAGATGATGCCTGATCACTAATGAACAGCAGCACCCAGCAAATAAACTAGAGCGACATTATAGCTCATTAGAGCACAGAAGCAAAGCTTTCTTTCTCTCTCGTCTAATTGGCTACAACGGCCTGTAGGCAAGAAGACACCATAGAAACTCACTGTTCCTCCTTTGTTGAAGTAGAAATGACCTTATTTTGGATCGACTTTTTGATTTAAAAACAGGAATTCTGAATAACAGATGCCAAAATGTCCCTGTGACACTAAAATAATATGCTGAGTGATTTAACAAATACTTAACAGACCACCTGCCATATTTGTCTTTGTATTTTAATTCTGACTCTTTCTTAGTAAGCTAAGTTAATACTGTAGTAAATAACTGTGCTTGTGCTTTTTAAGCTTTTTTGGAAAAAGTAAATTTGACAATTGATAACAACAATTATGTTATATAATTATATTTTAGCATTAAATATATAATTTTGATTGAAGAGCTTGCGCATACTGGCAGATTAACCATTACAGAAACATAAAAAAAATCATTTTTTGGTAATCAGCAATACTAGTAATAGCAATAATAATATTCTTTTTTGATGGCATACTGTGTGGGAAGTGAAGACAGTAAACAGACAGGAATTGTAACTCACCTAGGGAACCGAACACATGCTTGCTAGTTATACATAAAATTAAATCATATCTAAATTAAATTTAAATTAATATAATAAAGTCTACTACCAGAAAAATGAGAAGGGTTAGTTAACTACATCTGCAACATAGCAGATAATACACAATAAAATCAATAATAAATGCATGTGCCTCCATTCATACTTTCCTTCTTATTTAATTTATATATATTAAATAAAGTATATATTTTTGCACATACAGTGAAAAGATACTCTATTTAAGTTTATAATCTTCCGTTAATCATTGTTGCTTTTTACACAAGGTAAATAAAATATAAGTCACAATAACAAAAATTTCAAGTGTGTTTAATCCAATAATTAATTCACTTTTCTACATGGGGCCAATTATATCATGCAGCATGAATGACTATTGGACCTCTGTAGTGGTTTATCAATAAAACACAGCACAGAATGGGTGCTCGTGGTCAATTATAGGGACTGGGCAACAGCCCGCTGCCAGGCTGCAGAATACTGTGGGTTTTAATGTAAACCCAGCTAATCTAAGTTTAGCACTTTGTTCAGCAGACAAGCTGATGTGAGCAAAATAACAGGACAAAGACGCCCCAACAGCTGATGCTAACGGCTAATGGCCGAGCTTCAGGAAGTTGAACAATCATCAGGTGCTTACATGTCCAATCCCTTTATATCCCTATACAGGCAGTGTATGCAGTGTCTATTGTATGTAGATCATATATAACTTCACTTAAATTCCCAGTATGTTCTGTAAATACATGAAGCATGACTTTGGTATGCTGCAGCCACAGAGGGTGTGCAGCTGCTTTGGCTAATGAGTCACTGAATAAAAGTCAGAGGTCAACTATGAGGGTTTCATATGCCACAATTTGAGAGGAATGTCGTTTAACACACATGGACCAACAGACCAATGCAGACATGAACAACTCACTTCTCATTGTTCTCCTATGACTACCAGAGTCACTTTTTTAAATAGCTGGACCATGATTTCAGAAAAGGCAGGGTTCAATGTCTAAGTTGCTTGGTCAGAAAAAAAGAGTCTAATGAATACTGCTGCTGTTGGTTGCATTGTGGGACCTATACTACAGTCTGCATCCTTTTTACCTACGCAGATCACCAACCCATGCTAAATATGACTGACAGTAGCTCTTTTGGTCACCTTATTGTTGGTTAACTCTTCTCATCTACTCAGATAATGACAAAAAAATACACCTGCAGTGTATTTCAGTTAAAACTCATAACCCTTAAATAAAAGACATATTCCCCAGCCCTGCACTCTCCACAGCTCTGCACAGGTTAGTTATTCCAACTATGCAGTGGCTGCTTTCAATTCCCACGCTGTGAATGGAGTCAGTGAGGAGCAAAGGAAGCGAAGCACTGGAGGGGAAAATGACAACCCAACACACATCGTCACAAGTAAGGACACATGCAGTGATGCCGAGTCATTCCTCTCTAGATTGTAACCAGCACATACACTAACTAATGCATCTATACGCCGGCTCTGCCTGAGGAGAGGAAAGCACTTGTGTGAACTGGCTTGCATCGGTTGAACACATTATCCTCCTCAGTGCTCTATTCTTTACACACTCGCGGCTCTAACTCTGGACTTTGGTTTTAAAGGAGCCAGTGTTCACGGCTCACAGCAATGGTGGAATTTGCAGGCATTCAGAGCATGCCACAGCTGTTGACATGTGACACTACCTACTTTTCTGGACCAAACAATATTCCAGAAAATCTGTTTGTGAGTCATACATTTTTGTGTGCTTTAAAAATAAAAATCATTCACATGCACCTTTCACCAACACTTTCATGCACCCACTCCTTCAAGCAAAGCTACACTCCTGGTTGCATAATATCACAATTCCAATGACGCAGAATGACAAGGCCCTGGCTTTCCCTGTAACACAATGATCCCTGACGACACCAACAATCCATTACTTCCTGGTACTAGTCATCCTGGGCGCTGCCTCAGGGAAAACTGATACTGTGTTCAGGTGACACAACACGATCAGGGAGAAGCTAGATGGCAGTCAACAGCACTGCCACTATCATTACTGACTCTGCAGTTATATTTCAGATTCATTCACAGACAATCTTGGCACAATAACAACATTTTTTGTTTGTTTTTTTTGGTTTTGTTGATGTTTGTGGGTTTTTTTTCCTGTTGTTGCTGTATGTTTGTAGATTGTTGATTGTGTTTTGTCTTAAGTTCATCTAGGACCCCCTTGAAAATGAGAAGATTCCTCTCAAGGGATTTATCCTACTTAATAAATGTTGAATCAATCAATAATATGCAATAGCCCATATTAGTCTCTGAAATAAATGAATATACTGTCCAGAGACATGCCTGAGTTGTCTTCTCAAAAAATTCAATTTAAAAAATAAGCTGCTTTTATTTGTTCATGATGAATGTTCACAATGTTCACAAATGAATTACTACCCATGAAACCAGTCTGTCTCAAGGGTCTGAGAAAGAAAAACACAAAGAAAACGACAGACTGTCGAAGGTTGTGGTGTTCTGGAAACAGTCAGGCTTGTTGATGACAAGCCAGGACGTTCACCACATAGCTGGTGCCACACTGTGCCTGACACAGAGCGATACAGGAGGGGGGAGGCAATGTGTGTGTCGATGAGAACAACCAGCGCCGGTGTAAAACAAAAGACTGGAAACAGACAGAGAGACAGAAATACAGCGAATACACTCAGTGAAAAGAGAGGGACAGAGAGGGACAGAGAGAGAGAGAGAAGAAAGGAAGAGAGAGAAGGAGGAGAAGGCGATAAAACTTTCAAAGAAGTAAATTCCCAGAGGGTTACTATTCCTGGTGTGGTGAGCATACCTCCCTGGCTCAGCCCTGATAAAAGGGCCTTAATGTTGCTGATAAGACGGGGAGAAAGAAATGGAGGGAGGCAGGTCAAACAGAGAGCGCTGAGAGGAAAGGACAGGTTAGGGAGAGACAGACTACACAGTGATCTGATATGAGAGATCCTGCAGAGGTGCAATGCAAACCGGAGCAAAGATGATGTGTAACTGAGCTGACAATTTGAGGGATTACTTATTAAATCCATAATTCAAAAGACTTCATTCATGAGTTTGTTACCATCACATAATCTCACTCATGAATTCTCTATTACACTCATCAGTCCTGCTCTCTTATTGTGTCTTGGCAGGAGCCCTCTATATAAAAAAAAAAAAAAACTAAAAAAAAAACACCCCATGTACACTGTAGGGGAGCAGCGTTACTAGCAATATGCAGTGTAGGAATCAACACAGCGTGCGATAGAGGTTGATGCAGAATTAATACATTTTATTTGCCATTACTCATGTACAGCACCTTCCTGTGTGTTTGCGTCTCGTCTGCATTATAAAGCATTTCCATCAATTTTATTGTGCTGACATAAACACCTCTCTCCTTCCTGCACCGCCCCCTCTCCTCCTCACCCTACTATTCTCCCGTGTCCTTCACTCAATCTTTCACTTTCATCTCTCAACAAGAGCCTTTTTGCTGTCTCTCCACCTCCGTCTGTCCCTCTTGGTCTTGTAGATTATCCTCTTTCTGTCTCCACTCACCCTCTCTTTCTTATCTGTTTATTTCTTAAAGTTGGTCCTTCTTGTCTAGTCTCTCAGAGCTATGATTTTTAAAGTTACGAGAGGTCACATCAATCACAGGATGGTCCTTCGAGGCCAGCTTTTGCGACAATAGATGAAGCATGGTTAGTAAAGGACAGTGGTTGCATGACCAGGACTGGGACATGCTGCGAGGACTCAGCATGGGTCATGGGGCATGTGTACTGGAGCAGGGGTGTGTCTGGGGCTGAAGCTGGATTTGAGCTTGGGACAGGGTGGGATAGGGGCCAGGGGCAGGTCATTCTGGGATATATGTTCCAGTACCGGGCCAGAGGGTGAGGTGACTTGCTCTGGGTCTGATAAACCGAGCCTTCTGCGCAGACCTGCTATATGTAGCCTCCAGGAGGACAAAGGAGAGGACAGTCTAGATGTTGGGGAGGCTGCAGGAGAAGAAGGGAGGGAGGAGCAGCGGTTTGGGCTGGGGGTACCCAAGTCTAGTCTCACAAGCCTGTCGCTCATGCGTCTGAATAGAGACTTTACAGCTGCTTCTGGTGCTGTCCTGCCTCCAGCATCTGGCTCTGGAAGACAACACAGCCAACCTGCAGTTAGATCAATCCACTGAGGCAAATATCTCATTGTTAGGATGAACTTTTAGCTGACTACTATGTAGCTAAAGCAATGAAACCCATAATAGCAATACACCATATTGAAACAATACTGACTGGCCCAGAAGTATATGAAGAGGATTACAGCGCAAATTCTGAAACCAAGTCCACCCACTGCAGTAACCTGGAAAAATGCTAAAATTGGGCAAGGTGCTGAAGATGAAATCCTGCCCACTACCATATGATGAAACCAATGTCATGGATGTAACAACTGGTGTCTATTCTACCCAATGTACCTATGGCAAAAACGTTTTCTCGCTTCCAGGTTTACTTCCAGGGTCCAGGTGTGGATAGCTTCATTTGCAGTGAGAAAGGAAAGGAAAGGCCAGTGCTGTGATTGCAATTCGACACAGTGGTTATGGGTGAAGGTGAGAGGCGTGGAGGTAGTCTGATGTGTTAATGTGTTAATGCGATTAATACATTCATACATACATATACATTTCATGACAAGGATCAGTTCCAAATGATTTTATGTAAATGCTAAAACAATAGCGGTTATGTTGAGCCATTTCACAAGAAATGTTAAAATTGGCTTTCACAGTTCAGTTCATACAATTTCAAATAAATGTAAAACATTCAAATTAACAGTTACACTTAAATGGTTAGTGTCACACACTCCCTTCCTAAAGCCCATCAATCTGATTCAGCTCTGTAAAAGTGGAAAATGTGTGACTGCAGAAAGGAGAGAAGCAAATGAAGTACAAACAGCGACAGTAGTCAGGCAACAGTGTTTTGGAGCTGCATGTCAGAGCCTGCTGACTACAGTGCACAGCAAACCAGGGTAAATGTGCTGCAAATTCACGGATAACTTATCACTTGTCACGCTTCAAATCAATATTGTTGTAGCGCAAAGCCCAGGGGACAGAAAGAATGACTCTTAATATAAAATAAGTTTGCCTGCAAGCCATAATGACAAGATAACAGCGATTGTACTCTAATGCTTCTTCACATTTGGGTGGAAACAAACTCCAGTTATTTGGAGAATTTGAATACAAGTTCAGCCTACAGGAATGATTTCTATACAAATAAATAACTCCTCTCTTCCTTCAGAACAATCTTACCACCTTTTGAACAGCAGCACTTTCACACCCAGTGGCAATAATCAGTATCATTATGAAGAGCATTTCTGACACCTCTCTTGAGTCCCAAGATGACAAAGTTCAACAATCTCAGCCAAAGCACATTCACCTGACGGTGCTGGTATCCACTCCTTGCTCTTCGTACTTCCTCCTACCTTCCCCTCCCTCCTGCTACATCTTTCTTGTTTCTCTCTTGTGGTTTGTAGTGGTCAATGGTCCACTTTCTTCCTTTCTCTTTTCCAGTTTATCCACTTCTTTACTCTCCCCTCCACCTCTCCCTCCATGTCCACATTGGTCCAGTGTGCTATTTCCTTCCCTCCCCCTATTCATTCATCTTCTCAACCAGCTCTGTTATAGAAACTGTCAGAGAGTCTCAGCGCAGACTATCTCCACCCTCCTCCTCCTCCATCTTCCTGCAGTTTTAGCTTTTGAATGTTCTTCAGTCTCTTGTCTATGTCCATCTATTCCCCTGTTGATGGACCAGGTTCTGGAGCCTAGGGTCCATTCTGGCCTCCTGTCCTGTCTAATCTAGCCAGGAGACGTGATCAGAGGCTGGCCGCATTCCTCCCAAAATGCCCCCCCTCTTCCTCCATCTCTTTATTTCTCTCTCTCTCTCTTCCATACTCCCCAGCTTGGGCCTCACTCTGCATTCCTCCCTCACTAATACTATTCCCACTATCCTCCTCACTCTCTCTCTCTCCCTTTCATTCCAATCACACTTACACTAACCCCCATCTCTAATTACAAGCCTTTCCTAAACAATGACTTATACATCACTCCCTCTTCAATAATGTTTACTCTATCTCCCTTTCATCCTTCCATCTCTCACATTAGTTCAGATATGTTCCGCCTCCACACATTCCTCCTCATCGTTCCCTCGCAGCATCCGAGGGAATAATTCATGCTCTGTGTAAAACTTGAGATCCAAAGCAGGGGTGGCTAATTTCTGTTTTTTTCACAGATCATGCTCCTAAACTTTTCTGCTGTGCTTCATCCATTACACCTGCTAGTGTTTAATTCTGTCATCCTGTCCCTCCTTACATATTATTTAGCATTTCTATGCTTTGTCTCTGTCGTCAAAATCCCTGGACTGTCTTCCTTGTTTCATCTGACTCTCATCTTCTTCCTTGTGCACTGAAGCCACAGCATCTCTCCCTGTCATTACTCACCAGGCCCACTGTTTATCACACTCTGCTGCTGTTGTTATCTGCTTGTTTTGCAGGTTGGGTAGACTTTGTCCGTGCTGTACTTTCACACTGTACATTTCCTTTTCTCTGCCGGTATGATTCATGGGCTGGTTACTAATTACTATGGCAATGCCTGCTGGGATACACAAATACAAACATTCCTGTCCCTCCACCTTAAAGGAGAAGGATGACAGGGCATTCAAGAATGAAACTGTACGAGCAGCATCAAACACAAACCCACACCCTGAGAGCGACTGCTTGAAAAGCTGCCATGAAGTGTATGTTGTGTGGTGTGCAAAGATGTTCCGGATGACTGATAAATGCAAATGTCACTTGAACGCTGACCTGACAACCATGTTTACAGCCAATCAAAAATAAACCTGAGCGTCACTCGCAGTTTCCCCGGGATCAGAAACTACACCTGAATGCATTTCATTGAACATATCTTTCTGCAGGTCTCCAGGACCAATTAAAACAGCATGACTGTCAAGTGAAGATCATTATATGTTAGGTTATGATTTATAATATACTCTGAAGCAAAGTATCAAATTAAACTATTCATTCTCTCAGATCTAAGCTTCATATTAAACAAGAATTTTTACAATCAACAACTGACAGACTGACAAGAGACCAGAAAAGTTACCGATATGACAAGAGGGACAAAAATATTACTTAAAAAAGGAAACATCAGCATTACTCAGTGGATTGTTTAGTCTTCAACAGCTGACTGATGACCACAACATTCTCCATTTACAGTGAGCTTAATAAAAGCAGTGAGGACCAGGAAGTATCTCTTGACAGCTCTCATCATGTTGCCACCTGGACAGGATGTCATTGTGATTTCACTGATTTTGATTCAATGGTTTGACTGCTCTGAGTAGCTAATGGTTCACCCCTAAACAAAAAATACATTTGTCCTTTTACAGTACCTGTAGTGCTATTCTAGCACTACATTCTTCTAAGTCTGGATTGTTTTAGTGTTGTCTTCTCTCCAATATACTGTAATAAAAGATGATAAAATGCATTTGAAAACCGTAATGTCTACAAATCGCAAAATAATCCACAGACCTTGTTGTGAGCAGTTTCATGCAGGAACTATTTTCTTTCGATTGAACTACACCCACCAGCCACATCACCGCTCAGCTGAACTGTAATAGCCAGCTCAGTGATGCTGGGTGAGCTAGCAGCATCAGTTACCGATGAGTCTCTTGTACATGAGTAGATGCATGCCTTGACAACCATGACAGATATGGTTAGTCGGTGTAGTTAATCATAAAGTGACATTGGTGGCTTTCCAAATGTATATTTTGGGCTTTGAGCTCCAGAAGCTGAGTTACATCAAGTTCCACTATACGCTTTCCAGCACTCAGCAGCTCACACCAAAACCATCTAGATAAACAGCAGTACTGGTAAGAGTGAAAGCATGTATTTCTGATTATGGAGTAAACCATCCCTTTAAGGCAGTTTGTAATTTAAAATGATTGCAATACTGTTCCCAGCATGCTTTGCAGCTACATAGAGACTCAAGCACTGTTAATCCACCTGTGAACAGGCCTCTTCACTGCTGCCATGACAACCAGTAAACAACGAAAACCTCACTGCCAGCTCAATAACCATCAACACACTGCTCACAGAATGGGGTAGGGGTGTGTAGGGGATCCCCAGTGCTGTTGAGTTATATTGGTGTGTTGAAGTAATGTCAAAAATGACTCTATCACACACAGGTATCATTTGTCAGCAGTTAGTAATGTAGCGTTGATGCATAAACAACAACCATGTGGGCAATATTCAAGAACCAGACCACAACAACAGACACTCACAGCCTCGACCCATCTGCACATAAAGGAAAACCTTGCCTAGGATATACTGTACATAGGGTTTAGATCAATCAAATACAGGGCAAAAAAAAAAAACAACTCACGACTGAACTGTACAGAGACTAGACACTTTTTTCTTTTTTTTTAATAAACACACAAACTGTGTCAACAGAAATCGTCTGTCAGAAATCTGTTAATAACCTCTGAGACTGAAGATGAAGTGCTGTTTTTATTAGATCCAAACACACTCCCCAGATATCTGTGTAATAGCTACTCCAGGAAGTTAGAACAAACACACACATACTGCTGCCTTGTCTGAAGTTCTGCTCTTCTGCAATGATGACCAATCACATCATCACATCCGATCATCAAAGACATTTTACATAATTGCTCTACTACAGTCTCAACTTGCACAGTAGTCTAGTGGTATGAGTCAGTTTGTGACGGTGAGACTGATCTGCTGTGGAGCACTAAACACAAACTAGTTTCGTGGCCTGACATCCCTCCCACCCCCAACAAAGGGAAGCCATCATCTCACCACCATACAGCCATTACGAGAGATAATAACTAGCGTCTCCAGAAACATAATAAAGGATCTATAAGCTGACAATCTGCTGTATCCACACTGAGCTTTTAAAGCTGGGAACAACTGGTGCTGAGCTGTAATCAGGAGGGGGACCAGGGTCTGAGTGCAACAAGGTCTACAGGGAGGGGTGTGTGTCTTCTGTCTTTGTTCTGTCTTTGTCAAGACGCTGGCAGTGTGTCTGATGCCTGCATGACTGTGTTTTCCTGTGTGTGTGTGTGTGTGTGTGTGAGCAGCAGTTTGCCCAGCATGGGGCTAGTGTCTGGAGCGTGTAATTGAAGCACAGTCCCATGCAGCGCTACACAGTGACCCCACTAATCTCCTCCTGACAAAGTGGCTTAGCTTCTATAGGGTCATATGGCACAGCGAGACAGCTTAAATACAACAGAGTGCGGCCCGACCTGCCCCGCCAGCAGGCCCTAGGGTCCTCCCTGCATTCAACAGGTCACACTCATTAGCTGGGATGCACTTCAAAAATCTATTCACCCAAGTTTTTTATAGATGTAGTCTGAAAGTCACTTTAATTCCTAGACATGTGCAAACAATAACTAGCAAACTTATAATCATGAGCAAATATTACAGCAACCAAAACAGCTAGTTGCTACAACTAACTACCTCCCCCTCAACCCCACCCAGCACACCTCCTGTGTGACAAGGTTATTGTGTGTATGGGGGGGGACAAATATTCAACTATAGTGTAACTGTTTTGTTTTTTTTTGTCCAGCATTTACACAGAGAATTGGAACAAACACTGCTTCTCAGCAAGGTCACTATTAGGTATGTGGGTCAGAAAGGACACAGCGAGAGAACAGCTCAATGACAACAAATGACATGAGCAACAAGCAGCCTGACAGACTGAAAAGGTGAGGTGACACTGCAGTCTTTGATAATTAGTACATTTTTGGTTATCTATGCAAATACACAATGCTAAAAACCTATTTTCCTGTTCAGCAGCCTGTCCCTTATCTAAAAGCTACACCATTCAAATTTAGCACAAGACCTTTGTTTGCATATCCACAGGAAAGCAGATCTGTCCTTACAAACAGGCGGAAAGTGGGACTCTTTGTTCAAACACTTCTTCTATGCTTACCTTTCCTCTGGAGGAACAGTCTGAGCAGAGGGCTGGCAGTGGAGATGGCTTTGTGGTAGTTATCATCATTGTTGATGGGGAGTAGATCGCCGTGCACGTCAGCATAGCCCACCAGCAACTCCACATTTGGGATGCGATGCACATGCTGCAAGAGGCCATAGAACTCATCGAAGCGTCCCGGCTTCGACCGATCCAGTGAAAACCGACGAAACTCTGCACCAAACTGGGAGGGAAGGAGCACAGACATACACATGTGAGCCCAACTGGGTATGAGAATGAGGGAGACTGAGATAGCTGTGTAATATTATGTATTCTATGTGGTATGGTAGCCTAGCTAATTTCAAAACCACAGTAAGCTGTTCGCAAGAATGTGTCATCCATGTGGACAAGCCACATGTGATGAATTATTAATATGGACTTTGTCATGAGCGTATTTCTGTGTTTGTGGACTGAACACTGAACAGCATTGTCTAAGGAAGACAATAATGTGTTTTCGGCATACATGCCCTCCTACAAAACATGGAGCTGGCTATATGCATGGTAGTAATAACAGAAGATTGACTGGATCAATGGCTGCAGATGCCTCATCTTTAGAGACAGTGTTAAATTGTTGTAGTTACTGTTGCCCAGCGCTCACAAAAGATGATCTATGATTCACTACCAACCTGGACACTGACTATCTTATGCATTAGTCCAAAGCAAACAAACTCCATATTGATGTAGGTCAGGAAATGAAACAGGCTGTTTCTGGTAGGCGCCCACATTTTGCCATGGGTAGACTAAACACCTCTGATGACCCTGGATTGTTCGGTTTGGGAAGGAGGTAAAAAAGACTATTTGAGTGAAGTGGTTGAGGGTAAACTTACAGTGTAATTGTTAGTTATATTTAGGCAGTGATGCTCAAAAAATAGGTCACGGCTTATGTAGTTTTTATATACTACTTCTGAGCAGCAACAGGCCCCATGCCTCTACACTTGTACAAAGCTACACATACAGCTATTCTCACCTACACAACCCTACACGACATAACAAGCAGCTGTCAACGCGTTACAGTGGGTTAGTTTGACTTGAACGTCCCGTTGTGAAAGTGAGACATAAGGGAGAAGCAGGGCAGGGAGGAGCGGAGGAGACTGTGACAGGTGACATGTTGGCGTCAGCTGACGTTAACATCCACCTTCAAACTCACGTAAACTCTCACATCAACTTAGAAACCAATGTTAACATTATGGCGAAGAACAAAGTTTAAAATATGTCGAGCTACTGGCTAGTCATTCACAGTAACGAAACCTGTGTGGTCCAGTTGAGCTTTTGTGCGACATCATTTTGTGCTAAGAAGCCACTTAGCAGGCTAAATTAGCCCGAGTAGTTCTCATAGAGAGTCGGGACAACAGATATAGTCAGCCGAATAACAAACAATTGTCTTTATACGACGTTACCTTGCTCTTCACCTCCACGGCATTCAGGGAACGGCTGCTCGGTACTCGGTGGTTTTTGTTCATGTTTCGCCGCCAAAGCACTCGCCCGCTCGCCCCGCTGCTGACGCCGCTGCTCAAGGTCCAAACACCGTGTGTATCCACCCGTTATTTTCCTGGTAACGTCCCACGACGTTCAAAGGTTTGTGTTATTTCTCTCCAAGAATGCGAAAACGGCTGCCAACCAGCCGAGCTCACCCGGTAAACTTCTCTCCTCTCATACCTGTGAGTATAGCTGTACCACCACGACTGTGGCTTCTCGACAGGACGACCTCTCTCTTGCTAACTCTCTCTATCGCTCTCTCTCTCTCTCCCTGTTTCTGTAGAGCTCGCGACGCAAGACTTCAAAATAAAAGCCTCTGTCATTCGTCACAATAAAAACCCTTCGTCATGATATGACACCTTGTTACAAACTAACTGCGTCACAACGTTCATACCACCAAAGTTGTCTCGCGACAAAATATAACAGTAGGTCTAACAGTGTTGAAACTTGGAAACGTGCAACAAAATTAATTAGACATTATATTATACCATGAGTTTTATCATTTGTATATTATTTACACAGAACGTAGGGAACGTGTATTTGAAATGAATCGTGAAAAAATATGTTATTACATATCAACTTTATGTGGTCGTAAACGTTTAAATGATTACAACTTATTTCTTATTGCATAGTGACACCTTCTGGCCAAACGCCATACAGGCCTGTACTGCAAATGCTACCTAGCAGTAGCTACTGTATACTGTATGTCTACACCTAGCAGTGAAGACATGCACTTTTACATGTTCATTACACTGCTTTATTGAATATCTGTTGGCACAACGCAATGCCGCACGTCCTGTTATTTCTTCATAGCAGGCCGTTGTTATGTATAACAAACTGCTTCTATGAATAATATACCGTTGCTATGGATTACAAGCCGTTGCTATGGGGGCAGTTCTGACCTCAGACTCTGGAGGACCATCTTTGTGTCTTTTTTATTACTTTCAAGTAGGTGGCCGTGCAGAAAGCGGGGCAAAATAAAAATGAGACAGAATCCATATGGATAATATAAGATGGAAAATAAAACCCACTGAATTCATCCTTCCATTTTCTACCGCTTATCCTCATATAGGGTTGCAGGGGGGGCTGGAGCCTATCCCAGCTGTTTTAGGGGAAAGGCAGGACAAGTCTCCAGGTCATCACAGGGCACACAGAGACAGACAACCACTCACACTCACATTCACACCTTAGGTCAATTTAAATTAGTCAATTAACCTAATCCCCTCTTGGATGGTGAGAGGAAGCATGAACCTATGCAGACACGGGAAGAACATGCAAATTCCACACAGAAAGGCCCCTGGGCCGAGAATCGAACCCTGCACCTTCTTGGTGTGAGGCGACAGTACCACTGCACCACCCCACTGAATAATTAACTTAATGTTAGGTTATATTATTAAATCAATGGCCATAATTGCAGGTTATATCTTGCTGCTCTCTTTTCTATTAATTTTACATTATTAGAAACTTACATGCGGCGAATGCAGCAAACTATTATCACTTTTTAGGCTGATGGCAAATTTAGCAACCAGTGATTTTTGGGATATCAAATATATTAAGCACTGGATGTAGAGTGGTCATTATGCTCTATATATGATGACTTAGGTTGCTTATTTAGACTATAATATATTGTTTACTAGTGTCCTTGTTTTTATGCTGCAAAGCACACATTTGTTTTGCACTGAAAATATATTTTCATAATAGAAGGGTCATATGGTGACTAAGGATACTGTCCTTCAGCTGGACAGAACAGGTTCAGGTGCAACAATGGCAAACATCTGTCTCCCTGAAGTGTTCTTGAACAAAACTCTGCACGGTAGAGCTGCTGAGGTCTGACCTCTGGTAGATCTATAGTTTAGGGTGGAAGCAAGTTTTCACCCTAAACTATAATGATTTATATTAAGGACCATTTTATCCCCACAGTGTGACATTACAGGTACATGAGAAATACACACACACACACACACACACACACACACACACACACACACACACTCATTCTTGGTTCCTTCCTGCTTTCTATCTACTTTCATTAGGTCATACTATTTGCTGAGCCTCTCTCTGACGATGATGATGGTGTCACAAGCTGAGTCTCCGCAGTCCTGTTCATGCAACATCGATCAACTGGAAAATAAAGAGGCAAGTTGGAGGCTTTTTATCTGCAGACAGTTCTGATGTGCAGTGTTTGTTGTATATACACATACACACATACATATACAGTCTTGGCTAAAGGTCTCTGATTGGAATATAAACTTGCATAATCTTGACAACACAAATCTCGTAACTATCTAATAACTATCAAAGAGTATAAACATGTTTTAAAGATAATATTATTCACTGTTACACAGTATTGGAGCAGTGAAGTTAATATTACTGAGGAGACATGGGGGGCTGAGGGGCCCTTAATGCTCTTTGTGAGTGGGTTTAAATTCCTTGTTGATGTGAGAGGTCACAGTAGAATGGACAGACTGGATGGAGATGACAGAGAAGCAACGGTATCTGATATAACCAAAGAACCAAAGAATGCAGAAAACCACAGCACGCGCAGCACCTTGAACATTACCACACCTGGTGCCACTCCTGTCAGCTAAGAACAGGTAACTGATACAATTCATACAGGCTCACCAAAATTGGACAAAAGAAGATTGGAAAAACATTGCTTGGTCTGACGAGTCTCAATTTCAGCTGCGACATTCAGATGAGGTCAGAATTTGGTGTAAATAAGATGAAGGCATGGATCCATCCTGCCTTGTATCAACGGTTCAGGCTGGTGCTGGTGGTTTAATGATGAGGGGATTTTCTTGGCACACTTTGGGCCCCGTAGTGTATCAGTTGAGCATCGCTGAAACGCCACAGCCTACCTGAGTATTATTGCTGTCCGTGTCCATCCCTTAACGATCACAGTGAACCGTCTTCTGATAGCTACTTCTAGCAGGATAATGCTCTGTGTCAAAAAGCTCATATCATCTCAAACTGGTTTCTTAAACATGGCAATGAGTTCCCTGGACTTCAGTGGCCTCCACAGTCACCAGATATCAATCTAACAGAACCTTTGGGATGTGGTGGAACATTTGCATCGCAGATGTGTGAGGAATGTTTCCAACACCCTGTTGAAAGTATGCCATGAAGAATTAAGATACTTCTGAAGGCAAAAGAGGGTCCAACCTTTTATTAAAAATGTGTACCCGTTAAAGTGGTATAAACACTGTAATATAAAAACTTTCTGTATAAACACGTGAGTACTTAAATTGACTTAAGTAAGCATTAAAATGTTTTATATTTACATTGTAAGCAGCAGTTTAGGCTACTTTGTCCTTTGAGATAATGATAGTGTCATCAAGGTGAATGGAACATCTGGAACAACATGCTGTCATCACCTCATGACACCACATGTGTATGTGTTATCTTTTATAACTTTTAGTTCTCAGTGGGGGTTCTCAGATTAGTTCTCAGTGGAGCATGAATAAAAATGATACCCCTCCCTCAAGATAAATCTGAGGGGTCACCACATGATGAAAGGAATAAAGATAAGTGAGTGGTTGCAGTTGCTGCCTTAATTTTATGCCTCCATGCCGGTGACAACCATCATGTTTTCAGGAGTTCAGGTGTGTTTTCAGGTGCTCACCTGGGCTCAGTGAGAAACTGATAAGATTTTGGTTGTCAAAAGTCAAATGGCAATGTTACCTCACAAAACATGTTGTGTCGACACCTCAAGAATTCATATGCTAATTATGACTAATGTCTAACTGGTTTTGAACAGACATGGATGTAAACTGACACATGGTTGGTGAATGGATACAATCATTGTTGTAATTGTAGTTTTAAGTGTAAATATGGCATCAGCTTCAACGTTTGTGATTGCAATCTGTTTTAATCTACTTTAAAATGCAACCTGTGCTTTTTATCTACATGATAAGATGATTCAACAGCAACCAAAGCATGTTTTTATGTGGTGGTAGGCATAATTGGTTACTTCTGGACAGAGCCAGTTTAGTTATTTCCCCTGCTTCTAGTCTTTGGTGGTAGCTTCATGTGGCAAACAATTCTCATTTAACCCTCAGCAAGAAAGTGATCTTAAATGACTTTCTCCTCTACAACCTCTTCGGGCCTCCATATGTCCTCAGCAAAACTCTGCCATAACCTGTGCTGAGGTGTCACAGACCAAAATTAGAGTATCTTCCTGCAATAGCTTGATTTTTCATGATTTTGGCTTGTCTCCAACTTATGAGGAGGCACTGATTGTTCTTCTCTGTACTGCCGCTCAATCCCCACCATATCGACCAGGATGGCAGCTTTCTTGTCCACTCACTATCCTATATTCACGTTTCATCATCTCCACTTCTGGTCAGTCCCCCCAAAATCACGACTTGACTTCTCTCCACAGGTCTCACTCTCTTTTCCACCTCTTTCTTTTCTTTGCCCACTGAATCATTCAATTTCATCATACTCTTTCCATGAATTTCCATTTGTACTGTGTGTAGCAAGGCCCTTCTAACTGCAGGAGGCACTAGTAGTAGAATAGGTGTGCAACCATGCACCCCCAGTCTGTCCTGGGTACCAACTCACACCAACATTCCCCTCACCTCCACTTCCCCCTGACACCCTGATCTGGATGACCTCTGGCAACATGTAATATTCAGCTGATGTGGTACATGTGGCACTTATTAATTATTATTATCATCATCATCACCCCCCCCCCCACGCCCCTTTGCCTGAAAGAGCAACAGTGACACCCCCAGTATTCCTTCTCTGCACGTCCCTTCTCCCCCCTCTAACTGGACTCCCTTACTTCCTCTTTCTCTCCCTGGTCATCATGCGATCACAGATCAGGTGGATGCAAGCTGCAGGTCAGGTGGGGTCAAATGCTGGACTGACCCAGGGCCAGTTTGTCCAATCAGCATCCCTCCTATTCTGTTCTGCCTCCACAGCATGCACCTCTTTGTGTATGATAGCATTGTCCATCCTCCGGCTACAGGGGGCGCAAGTCTCTACAACACTACCTCCACCACCACCACCACCTCCTCCTTCTCCTCCCCTCCCCCCACCCCTCCTCCCTCTCCCTTCTTTCCATCTCTCCTCCTCCACCCTCCTCTATCTGCCCCCAGCACTCCCTCCCCCCTTTCTACTTTTCTCCTCCTCTCCCTTCTCCTCCCTCTCTGACTCCCCTTTCCTCTCCTCCCCCCCCCCCCCCCTTTGAAAAGCTGTTAAGGCTCCTTCTGCACACAGCACTGCAGATGAGGCCTCCGCCTCCCCCACAGTCTGCCAGGCCTCTCTCTCACTGTCTGTCTGTCTCTCTTTCTGTCTGTCTCTCTCTCCTTCAGCCTCCCCCACCACACCTTCTCTCCCTTCCTCTCCTTACAACAGCATAGCAACACTGACTAGCCAGCCACGGAGAGTCTTGCCTCTCTCCCTCTTGCACTGGGGTAATTTCCCTCCATTTTAGATTCCTCCTCCCAGGGCAATAAAGGATGGCACTTTAATTAAATATTCGGGAGGTAAAAATATAAATTGAATGTACGCATCTGACCTCACTCGGGTGGTAAAACAGTGTGTCTCAGTCAGATCTGATTGATCCCTACTCTGGAAAAGTACCATTCATCCAGTGGTGTACCTCCACAAAGGGTTAATACTGTAGTGTTCCGTCTCTTTTCACATGTAATCATCTGCAACCTGGGTATACCTAGAACACGGAACATGATGTATCTCCCTCTCTCTCTCTGGCAAACACATCTATTTATACAGCGTCCATATATTCTGCTTCATATTTCCATTTAACACCTTAGCTCTTAACAGATTTCAGGCTGCTGACTGGTCATGAAAGTGGTTCATACAGTGGATGAGGGGTTATGCAGGTGCTGTACTGTCATTTTAGGATAACACAATTTACAACCTCACCACCAGAGTTTAATCTGTTTCAGTTATTACAAAAACGTTGCTTATGGCTAACGCATTGAGATAGAAAACAACTCACACTACGGTCAATTTAGAGTCACCATTTATCCCAATAGGCATGTCTTTGGACTCTGTCAAGAAGGAACAATGCTAACCACTGCACCAGCATAGTGCCTATGCTGGATATTATAACTGGAACTATTTTTGGCTACAAAAAGACACCACAGCTACCTACCAAGTGTTCATATCTGGACTGTGATGTATCCTAAATGTTGGAGGGACTCTTGATTTCTTTTAGAAATAAAAATACACTCCCTCCTGAGTTGATATTCCCCACTGCGATATAAAATGCCACTAAGGTGTGCTGATTGAGATGGACATATCCAGAAACAACAGGCTTGATGAAAGTTTTATTATTCAAATAAATTATCTTTTCCTTGCATAAAATTCAGTTAATTAAAGCTGGTTATGTGTTTTTCAGCATATTTTAATTCAAGTGGTCTGACAGAAAACTACACCTCTGCACCTCCTCTAAGCTCTGTTTTCAGGCTTTAGAAAATCTAGTTAGTGAGGGAAACTTTGGCCAAGTACAGAAAATGATTTTAACATTTTTTCTCAATAAAGCGTGCAATAAACAGCATATCTATAGTATTTGGGACTATACTTTACAAAGAAACCAGAATGGTAATTCTCTAATGCCACACTCATTGAAATGAATGATTAGTACTTGTGCAGGTTACTGCATGAAGTGTGTGCAGAAGAGAGCGGTTGGATGAGGTCTGTATTTCCAAATACTGGCTATTTTATTATGGAATTGCCTCACCAGGTTTAATTTCATGAAGAATAACTATTAGTCCTTGTTATTTAATAACCACAATAAAAAAAACATGTTATATATATATAAAACAAATATACCACATACCACAACAAAAAACGTCAATGTCTCGTGTGTCCTTGAGCATCAATTACAGCTTTACAACGACGCTTCATGTTGTTCACAAGTTGACTTATTGTCTGCTGAGTCATGGTATTCCACTCTTCTTGAAGGGCTGCCCTCAGGTCATTGAGGTTTTGGGGTGCGGGCTTACAATCCTCTACACGGTGACTCAGCTGATCCCATAGGTTTTCTATGGGCTTCAGGTCCGGAGAAAGTGCAGGCCACTCCATTTGAGGTACCCCAGCCTCCAGCAGCCGTTTCCTGATGATGCGATTTCAATGAGCTGGGACACTGTCATCCATGAAGATGAAATCAGGCCTGTGTTGCTCGTGGAGAGGCACAATGACTGTATTAATGATGTTATTCAGATAGTATCGGCTTGTCACAGTACCGCTCACAAGGTGTAGGGCAGTTCTCTATTGACTAGACACACCTGCCCACACTGTAACACCATCACCTCCAAAGGCTGATGCATAATGTCCTGCTTGACGTCTCCAGCAGTGTTGGCGGCCATCATTTCTACTCAGTGTGAATCCACTTTCATCAGAGAACAGCACTGAGGCCCACTGGTTCCTTGTCCAGCTCAAATGCTCCCTGCCCATGCCAGAAGATGACGCCTGTGTCTGGTGGTGTGGTCAGATACCCTTGCAGGACATCTACCACACAGACCACGCTGATGTAAGCGGTTTCGAATGGTCTGACGTGACACTTGGTGCCTCTCACCTCCCTTAAACGTGCCTGGAGTTGAGTGGCTTTCACCATCTGGTTCCACAGGGCACTGTTCACAATGAAGTGGTCATCAGCATGGGATGTGGCCAAAGGACGTCCACTTCTATGACATTCTGTGACTCTTCCAGTCTCTCTGTGTTTCTGTTACAACCTGCTTGATGACACTCTGTGATACTCTAAGCTCAGTGGTAACTTCCGTCTGAGAACATCTTGTCTGAAGCCTCTCAATGACCAGGTACTGATGATTGACTGATGATGAACGGCGTCGTCTTGGTCTCAATGATGTCAAAATGTAATCAAAATGATGAAAAGGACTGTTTGAATACACAGTCATAGAACCAGAACACATCAAATGTGCATTCAAAAGCTAAGAAAGGGAGCAAATTCACCTGTAATGGTGAAATTTCATCCAAAAGGCACTTGTATGTATATTTTGAGATATCTCAACATATACATATACTATATAGACATGTATCAATATATGTATACATATATATATATATTTATATACATATATATATATATATATAGAGAGAGAGAGAGACATATAGATAAAGACACGTAGACACTGTAGATATAGACACTATATATAGAAATATGTGTATATATATATATATATATATATATATATATATATATATATATATATAGACATAAAGATACGCGTGCGCCCGGGCGCACACACACACACACACACACACACACACGCGCACACACACACACACACACGCACACGCGCACACACACACACACACACACACACACACACACACAGTGTATGTGTGTATATTCCAGTATTGTGACAACAATGATTCTGCTCAAAGAAAATGGTGTGGCCATTAGTTCCGTGAGAAGCACAATTACAGCACTTTATTGTTCATAAATGCTTAAGTGAAAAACGAAAACATAAAACTAATACACACAATTCAAATAACACAAATTCTTTTTTTGGAGAAAAAAAGCTTTCACTATTGCAGAAGTCAGTCTGGTGGTTACTGTCCAGTCTTGTGGGGGAAACTAAACATCAAGTTAAAACAGTGAAAGCAAGAAGAGTACAGTCGAGGCAGCAGAAGGTCAATGAAATTCTCTTTTGAACTGTAAAAAAATTAAAATAACTCCACTATTCCGTCAAAACAGAAATCATACAAAAAAGGAAATTAAAAAAATAAAATCTAATAAATTTTAAAGCAAAAACAAATCATTTCTGTTATTTCATATATATATAGATATATTATTTTGCAAAAACTACGTTTTCATTAAAAAATAAACTTAAACATACGTGAAAATACCAGCCACCAAAGCGACAACTATCATTAAGCATACCAACATATGAACATATGAGGCTACCTTACACGCAGGTAATAGCAAATATTTAGGGTACATGTAAGACAAGGTCTGCCCAAACATGTCTAAAAGACTGTACAAATATACATTACCCATCTCAGTAGAACTACATGAAAAATGGTGGATTATCTGGCCAGCTTAAAAGCTTTACCTCACAACAACTCAGTATTTTTAAGCCACATTTGCAAGTTCAGTGGCTATAGCAAAGTTAACAACTCCTTATCTCAATGTAATAAAGTATACAGAAGGCAAAAAACTTTCTATTTGTTTGGTGTGAATTCTCTCTTGTCTATGCACCTTCAATTCCCATTCGGGGAAGAAGCATTAAATCTTTATTCACAAATGTTTACATCAACCCTAGCTGCTCGTTGAGTCCTGCCTTTAAAAGTCATTGGATGGCTTGTTTTGTTAAGAGTTCTCTCCTTCACAGATACCCATGTAACCGGGCAGTGTCTTTTAGTTCAGGCGAGGCAGATTTGTTGGCGTGGATCAAATCTAAAGTGTCTCTCTGACTGTGTGAGTCTTTGTGGTTTCATCAGTCAGACCTGCTGTTTGCCCAGCTGGGCCCCATCTCTCCTGCTTCTTGCAGATGACGGTACGAACTTGGGAATAATGATGGGTAGAGTGTCTCTTCCTTTAGCAGCCTGTCTTCCTGAGCCTGCAGGCCCAAAGCCGTTCTCTACATGTGCTTCTTCATCTTCATCATCATCATCGTCATCGTCTTCATCATCCTCATCATCGTCGTCGTCATCATCATTGTCCGACATGTCATCCAGATCTGAAACAATCTTGGTGTCCGTCCCCGGCTCCACTCTCTCCTGAGCTCCAGTAAGCAGTTTGTTACCATGGAGATGTACCTCTCCCTCTCTTTCCTTGTAATCCTGCTGCTCTTCCTCATCACTGTCAGAGTCAATGGCAATGGGCTCTGAAAGGTCTAGAGGTATTTTCTGTGGTAAGGTGCTGTTGATTGTCTTGGTTTGGTCTCTGCTGGCACTGTTGGGTTTGGGAATAGACGGCGCTGGATTAGTTCCTTCCACAGTCCCAGTTGGCTTTCTCTTTTGTGGCGGAGCCACACCGCCATTAGCAGCAACAAGCTCCCTATATTTTCGGAGAGCCTGCTCCGACATCCCTATATGTGTCGTAGATGTCCGCCTCTTGCTATGTCTGCCCTCGCACACGGCATCCTTGGTGAACGCCAGCTCATGACTCACTTTGCTAAGCTCATGCATACTGAACCCGAGCAACACGCTGGCATTCTGGGCTTCACATTCCTGTATGCATTTCCGCCTTTTGTTGCCAAAATGGCTGGAAATGTCAGATTTCCACAGCCACAGACTGGCTGCGAGCTTCTCCACCTCCCGCCGTGTGGGATACGGCACTTGATTAAAATACTGCGTCAGAAACGCTTTCCTGGATTCGTAGGATTTGTTTTCGTGTCCTTTGGGGTCAAGAGCCAGAACTACAGGTTCGTCAGGATTTTCTACAAATACAGATGGACCGTTGCTGCCCCAAGGGTAGGCTCTTTCCCCAGGGGGCCTCCTTCGTTTTGGTGCACTAGTGTCAGAGCTATCAAAGCTGGGCCGTTTGAGAGTGCTGCTCGGGGCCTGGCTGACCCGAGAGTGAGCTGCCCGGCTATCCTGTCCACTTTGGGATTTCCCTACACCTCGACAGTGCACCAAGTGTAGAGTGATGGTGGAGGCGGTCATGTTACTAGTGTAAACACCCAAACAGTGAATACACTTGTAGGTGAGTTTCTTTTCTACAGGGTGGACTGTCTGAATCACCTGGTGCCTCTCTCTCAGGTGGTGGGCCAGTGAGTCTGAAATTGGGCCCTTGAGGATAGAGAAGCAAAGAGGACACAGTGTCTTGCCCACATCCCTTTTGTAGGGCACAGAAGCCTGTGGAGCACTCTTGGCTAGTGCACCATCAGCAGCTCCTGAAGGTGTTTTGGGCAGGTGCTGAGGCATTAGCTTCTTGCCTGATATTAGGGAGGCCGACAAGCCTGATGACACAGAGGTGTTGTTGTTTTGAGCATGAAATGCCACTGACTCCTCAGGGGCGTCCCTCATGTTGTAGGTAGTGACAATCAGCTGAACATTCTTGGGATTGCCCTGCTGTAGAGTGAGGTCAAAGGTCAAGGGAGAATCTGTGCGTGGGCCAATGCTCTCATCTGGGTGTGACAGCCGCATGTGGGCCACCATCTTTTCAACGTCGTTGAAGGTTGCACGGCAGAATGGGCAGGACAAACCGTGAATCAACATGTGGTTTAACAACGTGTCACTGGGGAGATAGCGGTTGCAGTACAGACACTTGCTGGTGAAGTTGTGGATCTTCATGATGTAGTTGGCTACAGCAGGCACCTTCTCTGCTTTGTGCTCCTTCTCAAAATGAGAACTGTAAACATTCTCTGGGAAGAGCTCATTGCAGATGGTGCAGATTTTCCATTTCTGGGTGTAGGATGTGCCGAGGACTGAGGAGCCACCTTTCTTGGCTGTGACGGAAGCTACAGTAGTAGCCGCCGCCTGGACACGTGAACCCAGAGAGTTGGATTTGAGCGAAGAAGAGGCATTGACCACAACAGGACTCCGCAGGCTGCCACCAGAAATAAGTTGCTTTGCTGCATGTGATTGCTGGGGAACAGAAACCTGGGCATTCCCTGGTAGATTAACTCTCACCTGCTGGCTGCCAATAGGGAATGACTGGTTGGTACCAGCCTTTAACCTTACGCCATCGTGTTTCATCCCAGACAGAAGACTTTGAGCGCTGAAGCCCATCTTAGAGGAGACAATAACTCGACCTAGCTGCTGGGATCCAGGAGACCTGGTGGTGGCCATCACTGCACCTTTTGGGCCCATCCCGATGATGGTCTTGTCTCCTTGGGTTTTTGGGGGGATCATGATGATGGGTTTAGGACGGGGGACTATAACACTGGTGTGCCCTATCATGGCAGTCACCTGGTAGCCAATCCTCTCATGGTCCTCAATGACGTGTTGGACTAGCGCCTCGTATGTCCTTGGAACAAACAAACACTTCTTGCAGTGAATCTGGTTACTGTTAACAGTGTGTGTGTTATGACTCTCTGTGGCACCATTCTGAGCATTAGTCTTCTCTCCTGGTTTCACTATATAGGGTTGGGCCACTTGCTGGAAATGTTCCCGGTAGATGTGCTTTCGCACAACGTTGTACAAAGGGTCCCTGTAGGTGCACTTCTTGCAGTAGTACACCGCCTGTTCCACACTGTCCCCAGTCCTTTTCAGCATCCCGTCCTTCATCATGAGCCCGCCATGTCCCGACACCATTCCACCGGGGCCCTGCCGCACGGTGCTGTTCGGCATGTGAAAAAGTTTGATGTGCGTTTCCAGAGTCTTCTTGTTACCATTGTAAGTGCAGTAGGGGCAGTTGAGCAGAATGTTGTTCTCGAAGTCCTCGCTGTGGACGTTGCGGAAATGGCTCTTGTATGCAGAGAAGTACTTGGATGAAAAGAGGCAGCCAGAACAGCAGAAGGGCTTGGATCTGTAGTCCTGGACACACAGAGGTGGGAAAAGCTTAGGGTCAGAGAACTGAAAATCATTGTATTGTACATTCATAAATATTCAGTTTTCGTGGTGTGAACATAACAAGGTGTGTCACACACCTGGACTTTGGTATGTGATGGTTCCCACATGCAAACATCTTCCCAGGTAGTGTGCTTTATATAGACCTCTGGAGGAGTATAGTCTTTATAGTCCTAAACAAGAAGGAAATTAATATTAATAAGTGATCATAGTAAAACAAGGACACCGTAAATAAGGGAAACATACACCTGAAACATTCTCTCAAGGTAAAGACTGATGCATGTATAAATAATGGTGAAAGCGTTTCCGCTACTTCGTTTGGGTGATGACTCATTTGCGCGTCAACAACAAAGAAGGGGTATTTGGGTAACTGTAAGCCACAGATTTGCTGACGTGATGTTAAATTAATGCTACAATTTGTAACATTTTGGGACTCTACTTATGTTTTATACGTATAAAAGCATCTTTAGTAGTGTACACCAAATGTCTTCAAATGTCTCCAACAATGTTCAAACCAGAGAAATCCTCAATGATATTAATAGTAATGGTCTGTAGTGTTTTGATTGAGACCCCTAGCAGCAACAAATTATGTACTGTAAGTAACATATTCATATTATTGTACATATCTGTAGAAAGTCATATTTGGCATTCACTGAATACTTCACATGGACAGCTAGTAAGTCTGAGCATGCTCACCTCTAGGTGATCTCTACAGAACTCCAAACCAATGTCTCCCAGGACCTTCTTGACATTTTTCCTTGCTTTCCGCAGACTGCCCAGGTTATTGACGGGGAGCTGGAACATTCTGTCTGGCTGAAGAGAAGACACATATAACAGCATGTTAACAACAGGTGTAGGGCAAAATTTGGGACAGGTGACTGTTAACTGAAGCCCAAGTCAGGAAATGAACAGAAAAGGACCTTTTACCTGACTAAAATACACCGCAATATGAAGCCTTGATCAAAATGCATTTCCCATTAATGTTAAAGTAAGCTTTTTTGCATTTTGCATTATGGCTTTACTCAGACATGATGACTTGGGACTAAAAATGATAATGATGTTGTTGCCCAAAAAAAATCAAATGCATCACCCCTCTTAGCTGGTATTCAGGAGGTCTGATTTGATAAACAGGCTAAGGCTTATCAGATGTCAGAACACTGCACAGCAGTTTGTGACACTCAAAAACAGGCTTTAACTACTCTTGTGAAGTTGTCACATGCAACTATTCATGCATGAGTGCAAGGATGCCACAATAGAAATTCCTTCCAATGGTTTCACACTATTTCACTGACTGACACACAGCAGTAAGGCACAAAGATACACAGCAATGCACCAGTAAGCCCAGAGTAAAAAAAAGACTGATGGATGTAAACAACGCACGTTTTACACCATTATTCTACAGAAGTCCAGAATGGTCAACTAAATCACTGGCTCTAGATAGGGATATTTGCATTTTTTCATCTGCAGCCTTTCAGTTTGTTGCACTTTGCAACCTCACCACTAGAAGGTGACTGGATTCTACACACTGCACCTTTAAAAGCCAGCTTTAACTACAAAGTCACAAGCCAGTGCTCAATGGTTTATTTGTGCATTTCATTTAATAAGAGCTAAAAAGGCTAATTATACTTTTTTTGCATAACAGCCTATTTAAGTTTTGATTTGATCTAACACACATTCAAAGCTGTTTGTGCTTTACGGTAATGTAAAGAAGCAAGATATCAACAGGAGTGACTGGCAAAACACTATAAACCAAAGTCCTTAACATCAAAGAAGGACTTATAATTCACTGTAAACTCATATCATGTTCATGGACATGCTACTTTATCACCTTTAAACTAAAGACAGGAGTCAAATATTAAAAGTACTATAATAAAACAAAGGTTTAAAGGTTTAATATTCTGTAAACACTTTGATTTGGCAGTAAAATAGCAATTTAAAAAGAAATTGCCTGAATTTATGATTCAATATTTTACATCTTAATTGAGTTCATTTGCATCTGTTTTGACAGTCTGAAAAGGCAGGAGCTTAGCTGCAACATTTCAGAGATGCACGACCAAAGTCTTCTTTTGCGCTTTACGCACAATAAGTGATGATGTCATTCATGGTTGGCTGGTCAAATGTCACTGTTCATATCAGGGCTCTGTGTAGTGAGGTCAAAGGTCACTGCTGTGTGATGACATCACAGGCAGCCCTGTGACAACAAACATCACAGCCCTAAATAATTCTGGTGAATGCCTCAACTTCTTTCCCTTCTGGAAACACAAAACAGGGGGCAGGAACTGAGCATATGTGGTGCCACCAACTGTTGGCCTAGTGAGGAGAGACCAGGAGACATGGCTGCTGTCTGTTTGTCTGCCTATCCACCATTCAGAAATATGCAAGTGAAAGAGACAAACCCCTGGCCCACTTCCCTTCTCTGTCTCTCTTCCCTGCTTCCTCCCATTGCTTGCAGATGGCGCTAGAGAAGAGCTCCATTATGTAAGCCTCCCTATCCTCTGCCTGCCCCCTTTTTCTCCCTGCCTCGCAATACCATCACAGAATGGCGCCTCCTATTGAGTCAGCAGCAGCCTCTACAATATGTCTGCAGTGGAGGGAGGAGGGGAGGAAAAGGAGGGACAGAAGGAGCTAGAGAGATCAGTGGAGGGGGAGGGGGAGAGTGGCTGAGGTGAGGAGGGTGAGAGAGGGTGAGGGAGAGAGGAGGAAGGGGGGAGTGACTGGGTGAGGGAGTGAGGATAAAGGGGAGGCAGTGAGGAGAAAGGGGAGGGCGTGAGAGGGTGAGGAGGGGAGGGTGAGGGAGCTGAGAGGAAGGGGAGGGAGTGAGAGGGTGAGGGAGCTAGGAGGTAGGAGAGGAAGAGAGAGGCTGAGGGAGCTAGGGGAGGGGAGGGAGTGAAACGGTGAGGAAGGGGAGGGTGAAGGAGCTGAGAGGAAGGGGAGGGAGAGAGAGGGTGAGGAAGAGAGTGAGCAAGGGTAGAGGGAATGATGTGAGGAAAGGAGAGAGGACAGAGTGAGCTACGGAAGTGGAGGGAGGGAGGGAGGGGATGGGAAGGCAGGGAGGTCGGACAGACTGGCTCAAAGGAGAAGGAAGGAGGGGAAGAGGGTGAGGGAGGGGGGGGGTGGATAGGCAGGGAGGTGGGAGGAGGAAAGGGAGAGAGAAAAACGCCAAGGAGAGGCTGAGTAGGAGGGAAGGGAGGGAGAGAAGGAAGAGGAGAGGCGATAGGAGGCAGCTCTGCTCTGCTGAGGGCTGCTGGCAGAAAAACTGGTTCCCCTTCCACTGTGTTGAGAAAAAAAAAGAGGCCTACAAACCATCAACCATAGCTTTCCTCACATCTCCACCGATGAAAGGACAGACCAATCAAACACTGCTCCTCCAAAGAGCAGATGTGTACTGAGGGGAGAAGCTTCCATATTCCCAGCAATACCAGAAAAGTTTGGGATGCTTAAAATCAGTTATGTCAATGTGATCTGCACCTGTCTGCCTGTAGCTGCCTGTCTATCAGGCTCTGTGTGTGTGGTTGATGGTAGTGATCATGAGCTCTTCGTCCTGACCAGCAACGGTCCTCCCCAGGTATGAGGGCATCACAGCCCAGGTGCCACATGGCTGGACTGTGATCATATTCACTCTCTCACACTCTCTCTCACTCTCTCTCTCTCTCTCTCTCTCTCTCTCACACACACACACACACACACACAGGGTGTTACATAGGGTCATAACAAAACATTATATGAATTAAACGCATCACTGTGGATGTGGAGCTGTATCATGTGTCCCACAAGACCAAACTCTGATATTCACAGCATTGAGAACCAGACCTGTGGTGGTGCCTCCTGCTGTGGGCTCAACAAACGTTAACGTTGATATCAATGAAACTGATAGCCTCTGATCAACATCTGGCAGGATCCAGATCGTTAGGTTTGGCAGGGAGCTGCTGCCGCTGACAAAGAATGGGGACACACCGTGCTAAGTTAGCATGCTATGCTAGCAACCAACTGGCATCAACAACACAAGCTATTCACAACTAATGCTGCCATTTCTGCCCTCAATTTTCCACAAAGGATATTCGCTCGCATTTTTACACGGTCCGTTAATAAACAAGCCTACCTGAGAAGTAATTCAACTTGAGGTTACGTTCAGCCCCCTCCTGACTTTTTCAAACGTAACGTTACCTTAGCTGTAACGTTCGTTGACTGCATCACCGCAGGTAGCCACGGCTAACCGTAAAGTATCTCGCTTAGACGTTAATGGAAAACGTTATGACAGTCAAGTTTACCTGCTTTCACATCCAGTTCTCCAGTCTGAGTGAAATGTGTCACCTCGGGATGACAGATAGCGATGTGTGGCCACTTTCACTAGTTTCCAGATATCTCGGTAATCTACTTTCAGGTGACAACTGTGTTCGTGGGGGAGAACCGGCCACCCGGTCGTCGGTCTACCCTCCAAACCCGACTCTCCCTCGCCGAAAAGGGGCTATCCTCTTCCCTCTGGTCGGCACACGGGAACAGAAAGCATCGAATCGTCATTAGACAATGAAACCCTCCATTCCCCGGAGCGGTGAGGGCAGACACATGTCCTGCTGGGATCAACTACCGGCGGACGCACTCTATCCAACAGATTGCCTAAAGTCCGCCTATGACCTGCCTGGCAGCCGACACCGTTTGGTCCATTCTTTTCTCTGACAGACAATACACATCCAGTCTAGAAACTGCCCTATCCAAAATGGCGCAAATAAAAGGGGCGGAAGTGACATCGACTTGATTAGCATAAATAATCTCATTGTGAGATCCTTGCGAGCCCGGCTCATTAAAACTCTTGATTGGTCTGTCAATCAATTTGGCCAATTAAGAAAACGTCACGTTAAAATTAATACCGACCTGGGCTTCTGGTTCCTGTTCTCGAATCAGTGAGATAAACAACCCAAACACAGCAGTGTCGTGATCTGGCCAACAGCGGGCGTCCTTCTGGAGTGGGGGGGTTCTAGTGTTAAAGCGCATGCGCAGTATGGCTACATCTGGCTGCTGCCACCCCCCCAACACCACCACCACCACCTCTCCCCTGCGGAGGCTCGGATGGACACACAGCCTCAGCACTCAGCTGGAGAGCGTTCAACGGCTGGTCCGGCCCACGCTAGGTGGCGCTGTACTACACTACTGTTAATGAGTGGCCAATACGCTACCAAACTGACCGGGACTACTTTCGTGCATGCTGCCTGGTGAAAGGCAGCTCCAAGCGCAGCACTGCACTTAGTTCATACTGCATTTAAATGGTTAAAGTCATGGTAGCATCCTTCCAGCACCTGGGGTTGATTCTTTGCCCAATTCCCCTGTCAGCTTTACTCATCACCTCCACTTCCTGCTGCTTTGTGTCCATACAGGTAATTCAGGATGATGCAACATAATATTTAGGCCTCTCTTCAAGACAAATCCCCAAGACTACTCAAAGTGCACTACATGTCAGCATTCACCCATTCCCACACAAACTCATTCATAGCTGCACTGCATCAGGATTTAATATAACTACTTATTCACAAACCGATGGCGCAGCCTTCAGGTTCAGTGTCTTGCCCAAGGACACTGGAGGACACACATAGTGGTGGAGCCAGGGATCAAACCACCAGCGTTTTAATTAGTGGACGATCCACACAACCTCTCAGCCAAATCTGTCTCACAGTTGATGCATTCAGGGTACATATTCTCTGGTTAATTTTCACCTAAACAGACCGATGGATGGATGGATGAATGGATAGATAGATAGATCTATCCAGCCTTGCAGACAACGCTTTCATTGGTGAAAAGAGAAATCTTTATCTTTACCATGTTTCTGAAATGCATTCATCCTGCTGTTACTCTGGATATGAACAAGCTGGTATCTGGTGACTGTGTACTATATCATTATAAAAACTTTATTGTCCACAGTGTGAAAGTTTGCCTTTTCACCCTAAGATATGCCATAAAAGATACAAGATTTGTCCAACTTCAGGGTCTGAACATCTTCCTTTGCCAATGAGCCTCTGTTGAGTCAACATGATCAGACTCATCCAGGATGAGGAAATGTTTGGAAGGTGTTGCGTTGGGTAACAGGTTTCACCTTGATCTATGAGCATGAGGTTGCTCTGACATTTTGCATCATTGTTAAAAAAAAAAAAAAAGAAAAAAAAAAGATTGCAATCATAAAAAAAAACAACAATAGCCAACAATATTAAACTGTTTAATTTTATACAAACAATTACAAGTGTTCATCCAGCTGTCTGGACTAGGAATGATGAGACAAGATGTGTTTTGTGATGGGAACTCTGACACTCTTGCTTCATCAGGTTGACTCCTGACAGGGAATTACTTTATATGTACTGCTAACAGGAGAGAGAGAGAGACAGAGAGCTCTCCCTCTTCATCTGCCATCATGTCACTGTCTGACCACAGAAAGTGGAGCCTTTTCCTCCATTAAAATTCTGATGCAACTACTGTATTAAAGACAGCAACGTAAAGAGTGACAGAGACACCATAGGACTGTGGGAAGTCCAAAGCAATTACATCACTGATCATGTCGTGGCTAAGAGTGTGAGCAGTCCTTTCACGAATGACACAATCTCATTCCCTCCAAGTTTGGACTCTCCGTAAACTCGATCCACAAAGGAAATGGGTACCTGTTGTTTGGAAGACGAGAAAGGAAAGAGAATTGTTCTTCAGTTGACATTGAAAATCATGGAAGCAGAATCACAAAGTTGATAAAAGATTCATAAGTTAAGGGGAAAGTCAAAGGTCCCATATCGTAAAAAGTGTGTTTTCTTGTTATTAAGTAGCTTTAAGTGCTGTATAAATACTGTGAAATTATCAAAATCCAGAGAAATACACACAGCCCATACATGTTCCACTTTATTTTCTGTTGCTGAATATATGAATGACATAAGCTGACAGGAAGTAAACGTGGACCCAAGGTGTTGCCTAGCAACACAATGCCATTGCAATTCTGTTGAAATGTGCTAAAATGGAGCATTTCAGACAGACAATATGACAGACTTAACATTACAGCATGTGTTCAAAGAAAATGATGGACCTGAAAATCGACACAATATGGGACATTAATTTTCCCATTTTAATAACATTTAATAATAATAATATTTCTGACCACATCATCCATTTTTACACCACTAGTTTTAGTTGTGGAAAAGTATTAAAAATAATAGTAAACACAATTTAAAACCCAGGTTCCGTTTGTATTAATTGAGGAAAACAACAAAAGAAAGGTTTTTCTTTCTGTGCAAGACTGGGCCACACAAATCTAAAACTAGCAGCAGTCCACATTTAATCAATTATAACTGTAGTGGTTTGGATGCAGAAGAAAGCTGTGGAATATTTCCTTTTTTTATGAATAGAATAAAGGTATCAGAAATCTGATGAGGGATTTTCTGCAGTCTGCAGTCCACTCATCTGATCTAGATTTTTTAAGACAGGCCAAGATTAATGTGTGTGAATGAGTGTGAAATCACTCAATTTTTTGTTTCACAAATCTGAACATGGATTTAAACAGTCATAAAACTCAGTGAGAACAAAGAGAATGAATTAAGGCCTCACCTCTCCGATAGTGTAGTTGAGCTGTCTGGCGCGGACGATCATCTCCATCTGAAAGACGTACCCTTTGGATACGCATCGCTCAACCAGACTCTCCAACACCACCTTCTTATACAACCTGAAACCAGTGAGGAAAAACAGCACGAGCATGAGGAAATGCATGAGAAGTCACTGAAAAATCAGTGGCATTTATTTAACAGCCACAGTCGCACCATTTACCTGAAGCTGCCTGTAAGGTCTGAAGCACCGGGTCTCAACAACACCTGAGTCAAGAAGTTGGCTCCCCGACTGTGAACAAGAGACAGTCTGTTTTAATCAGGGTCAGTTCAGGACAGGTGAGAGGAAATGGAAGACAGTGCACTGCTGCTGACTTGCATCTACCTGATGAGTTTCCTGCGCAGGTCCCAGCCGTATACCCCACCGTTCCCCTGGTAACGAGTACCAGACACCAGGTCGTAGTCACCTTCCTTCTGCTTTCTGACAACAAGAGAAAAAAAATATCTCTCAACTGTGTCACAAATGTTAAAATGGTACGGTATGGAATAAATATTCAGAAAACACTTACTCAATAAATTCTGGGATGAATTTTGGCTAAAACAAGAAAAGACAAAAGCATGATTTAATAACATTCTGTCCAAAAAATAAATCACTTGCAGAACCTGCTTTGATTCACTTAATATTCTAAAGAATTTAAAGAAAAATAAATCAGCTCACCTCCAAACTAAATATTACATCAGATACAGAATCAGCAATGGTTAAAATGGTAAATCCTTTTGTTTTGATTAGTTAGCATGTAGCTGCCTACTACTGATGGTTGATTAATGCTTTATCATGAATTTTAAGCCATATGTCAAAATACACTATATTTGTAGAAGACATGCTGGGCTCTAGAAAATTCTGAATGTGAAAAATTGCAGATTATTTACTGTTTTCTGCCATTTCATGGACCAAGCGATTAATCGATTAATTGAAAACGTAACTCATAATGATTGTTAGCTCTAAGAATCAACTTCATGTGTTCATGTTTACAAGCTCCACTCACATGATGGGAAAGGTCAGCGTCCATTATGATGATGAAGTTCCCTGTAGCGTGCTTCATGCCGTGGATGTAGGCAGTGCCTTTCAAGGGAAACAGGAGCTCATCAGCCATTGGTAAAGTTTACTACAGCTAATACACTAAATCTGTGTACTGTTTTGAACTTACCAAGGCCTAACTTTTTCGCTCTTGGTCGCAGAAGCTAAATAACAGAAAAGAGAGAGTTGTTGTTGTCTCTGTGAAGGTGTTACAGCATGTTTGCCAATTTTAACATGTTTTTACACAGTTGCAAATACTACATTGTTTGGCTCATCTCTAATGTGGATCTCAGAGACGTCAATGTGAGTCGTGTGGGGATTAGAACCGATAACACTTACAATCTTATCCTCTCCATATATTTTCTGTAACTGCTCTGCCACCTCCAAGGTCCCATCTGGGCTTCCGTCGTCAATGACAATTATCTCATAGTTATATCCACTGTAAACACAACACAAAAGACTGTATCCCTAACACACACAAGGACACATAAAGACAAAAGTTTCCAAAGTAATCTTAGAAGTTAAAGTTAGACGTCGATCCCATTCTTACTGTGGTTTAGTGACAGCTCATCACTGACAGGCATTAGCAAACATAGCAGTAACGTCACGGTTAGCTAGCACTAGCTGGGCAGCTTTACTGGCTCCATGGAACTCACCTTTCACCGAAATATTTCACCAAAAGCCAAACTATCAAAGGTAGGTTTTCCCTTTCATTGTAGGTAGGTAATAGTATTGAGTATTTGTCCTCATTATCTCGGTTAGGGTGCGGAGCTTTACGGCTTGCCATGGCGACGTGAATTCACCAGAGACACACTGCGTGTAGGTGTCCCACAACATCCTGTTTAATATTTTCAAAATAAAGTGAGTATCATTCTGACTATTAGGGAAGATAATGTAGATGTTACACGTAACTACATAATATTAATACATAGCTACTAGTGTGGAACAATAGAACTATAGTGTATAGAATGTTGACATCGTGTGACCTCACGACCATGACAACATACAGTGGATGTTAGCATTATTACTAACACATAACTAGTAGTGTGTATAGTATGTTGACATAGTTTGACTTCACGACAGAAAACAGAAATCGCTGCTATGCGATGTCCTCAAGTTTATTACTACCATTTCTATCTATACTACTTTCTAAAGAATGCTTCATTGATTTTTAGGCAAGTGTCTAAACATGGTTGTCTTTATTTTGGAAAGTAAATTACCGTTTCAGATAAAACCGGAAACATGACGAAGACGCGTTGCCACTTCCAGTGTGTCCTTCAAAATAGACCCCACTGGCAACAATTCTAGCTTCACCGCAGTTCCGACCGAAGATTGCGGCATTAATATCACTATTGAGTCCAGCTCACTAGTTCATTTCCTGATGTTGTTTCCAGCCATAGATTCGCTGTCTTGTTCTTGGACACTAGCAGAAAACAAGCTTCCTGTCACAGTCCTATTTAAAAAAAAAACAAAAAAACACACTCTTCATTAAACACATTAACATAATTTTATTAACAAATACACATCTCTCTCTCTCTCTCTCTCTCACACACACACACACACACACACACACACACACACACACACACACACACACCATGTAATGTTTATCACCCAAACCCCATTGAAACCAGAAAGTGTAAACATGAATTTTCAGTACAAATAATTACAGTATAAAATATCCTACATGAATAATTGTATACAATAATATAATAAACAATGTACAAATTATCATACACATGGCAACAGACATTCTCACAGTATCACTTATACCATGGAAGAAAAAGAGGCTTTTACACCATGGAATATGCATTTTCATTATCCTTGAGGCAGTTAAGGTTAGAAAAATGTAGAAATGTAACACAGACGATTAAACTACTGGGCATTGATACAGTGCATGAATACATAAACATAGTAATAGAAGGTTTCAGTGCGAATACAGTGTAGAAAATATCACTTGACTGACCCCAATGAGAAAATATATTTTATGACACTATCTGTTCATCTATGCTATGTTAGAAAGCTTCCTACTTATTCTTAGTTCATCATTTGATAAAGTCACAGAACAACAGAGGACAGAGAGAAATCCTTCCTGTATTGTTTCCTTTTCTCGCACATGATGAAGCTTGTGAAGCGTCAGTGGCAAGTCCAACACACCAAACCTCTTCGGCGGTGCTCTTTAGCTCCATTTCCAGTCTGGTATTCAGCTCAAAACAAAGCGCAGTCATTCCAAACAGACGTCAGTCGCCTCACTCTTGCTGCCGCTCAAGGCTGGTAGCCATAATAAGGGTCTCCTGAATAAAGACAAAAAGAGACAGTCATGTAAGGTGCAGTCTTGCCTGATATGACAAAAAAACACAGAAAATACAAGATTCTAACCTTCTGGATTAACTGCATTAAACCATAACTTTGAAGATAATCACTATGAATGAATGAATAATCAGTATGAGTGGTAAAAGTGGACAAACCCAAAGAGATTTATCACCTGAATTTGCACCTTACCTCACCTCTACAGAGCCTCTCACTTGCTCTGTTTTTATTCAGTCTCTCCACGCTCATAGCAATATTTCTTTGTTTTCATCTATGGAGGTCTATAATGCTGCTGTTCACCAAACCAGACATAGAGACTAGCTGGTAAACACAGTGGAGCATTTAGCAGCTAAAGAGACAGATATTTCCTTTAGGAGTCAAAAAACCAGAGCTAAAAGCAGAGTCGGTTTTTGACTTACACTCATCAGATGACACAAACACTGCTACAATAGTAAAGTACATGCTAATGTTACTCTGTGTCTGCTGGGTCACCATTATAACACATGACAAGGTCAAGGTCCAGCTTGTTGCCTTGTCCCAGAGTGTCCAAAAAAATCTATTGGCTGCCTGTAAGACACCTGGAGTATTTGCTGAGTAATTATATGAAAAGTGAAATTCTTTACTGTAACACAATAATGCTTTTACATCCTTGCTTCTACTCCTACTAAGCATTCCAGTTTCCTCATAGAAAACATCTTTAATCTGGGGCTCAACCTATATCATTATTTGGTTGCCACTGGACAGACCTGGATCATCATATCTTTATGTATTGTATATTACCAGGCTGTGTGTCCTTCCCTGCTAGCTAACCTGTTTGCTGAGGAACTCTGTGGCAGCCTCCACTGCTGTCACACACCCCCGGTGGTCCCATCTCGCCTGGCTGTCCAGGAGGTCCGCTGATCCCTGGGGGTCCTGGCTTTCCATCATCTCCTTTCGAACCTGGGCTCCCCAGCTTAGATTCACCTAGAGGACCTGCAGACACACATAATACACAATACACATGCTTCATAACCACACGTCAGTATAGGGTTCTACAGTGTATGTGTTATGTTACAGCGTTATATGGAACACAGAACTCATAGAAAGGTACCTGCAAATCCTTTGACCCCCGGGGGCCCCTGGACATTGGTCCCTGCATCACCTTTCTCCCCTGACATACCTCTTCTTCCTGTAAATGAATTCATCATTGATAAGTGCTCTGATTTCTGTGCAGTTGTACTGCACAGTTGCTTGACAAACATGAGAAACAAACATACATAACCTCTCTACAGTCTCACCCTGTTCTCCTGGATATCCAGCACGACCAGGTCTACCTCTCGTGCCAACACGTCCCTGGGTGCCCCTGGTGCCTGGGGGACCCTTGGGCCCTGGTATACCAGGTTCCCCAGGGGGCCCCACCGGCTCCTCAATAGGAGCTGGCTTACGACTTATCTCGTTAATGAACAAGTCAAGCTTCAACACCTCCTCTGAAAAACGAACACATGTCTGATAAACTAAACACCCTGTTATTATCTGAACCTTATTAAAGCTATAATGACTGAGTTAAATGTGTGGTTGCTCGCTAACAGAGAACTTACTATGCACTAGTTGCTCACAGGCCTGTGTGACCAGTTGATAGATCATGGCCATAGACTGAGGTTCCCCCTGTTAAACATCAGCAGATTCATCAATGGCAGCTTAAACCAGTACCAAAGTATTTTTATGACATTTCACTTTCACATGTACAGTATGAATCAAGTATTTCAAAATTATGTCAGTACTACAAGAAGGAAAAATTTCTAGGATATAACGCACCTTCTCCCCTCGTTCTCCTTTACTTCCTGACAGACCCTGTAAAGCAACAGATACACCAAGTATAAACATCATTCATGTCAGGTCCAGCCTTAAAAGGACTTCCAACAGTACTACAGGCTCCAAGGGGTATGTGCTGGCGTCGGCACAGAGGCATGGAGCACGTATGGCTTGGAACTCACATGGGCGTATAGTACCAGTGAATTCCTGTGTGCCCCAGTGGAAGGACAGGCATGGAAGACGGCCTCTGAAAGTCCTGCAACAACTGTGATGCCAACCGGACTTGGGTTGGGAACTGAAGGATTGACAGTGTGGACCAAGTACAGTGTGTGGACTGGTAACTAAAGAGGTGCCAGTCCCTCTTCCTGGGCCTGAAGTGCCCTTGAGCAAGGCACTTGCCACTTTTTCCTCATCAGAGGCCCACTCTCCCCCTCAACTGGAGGAGGGAGGCCACTTGCTATAGCTTCTCAAGCACCAAACCAGTCTGCTCTGAACCACTTGGTGTCTGAAAATATTGTGCATATCAATCTTACCCATATTCACTGTGAATACACTGTGAATTCACTACATAACCACACATGGAGATAGACATGGCCAGATAGGCTATATATGTCCCTCTCATCTTACCGTAGGTCCCACAGGTCCTGTGAAGCCCCTTTCCCCTATAGGCCCTGGATGTCCAGGCATTCCTTGGAAACCCTGTAAAACACAATTGATGCATTGAACAACAGACAAACAACACAGTCACAGAATGTGATTCTGAGCTCATGAGTTAATTAAGTGAAATAAGAATAGTCCATTTTGAATAGTCCATGCTTTTGAAAAACATCTAAAGAGTCTCTCCATCTGGATCTTACTACTTGCACCCAAACTGGGTCCAGTGATGCTGGGATTTAGGCCTGAGGGTGGTGCTAGAGGAAAGCTCAAAAGGTGTCCTGTTGGATCTGAACACTATTTTGTGTGTGAAAGAGTAAATTGTGCCCTAATGGTGGCACGAGACAAAAGGTCACAGAACAAGCACACATCTTCAGTAGATTTCATGGCCATTAAGAATATGTCATGGACCAGAAGGTTATTCACAACAATGCTCCAGATCTACGCATGGTGACTTACCCTGAGTCCAGTAGGGCCGGGTCCACCGATGTTCCCTTCCAGCCCCCTGATTCCCTAAGAAATATAGAGCAGAGAAATGAGAGGGTCACTGCGTCAGCTCAACTGTGTGCACAACTGCTGACATTTACTGTTCTGGGATCAGGCAGCTCACCTGAGGGCCTGGAGGGCCCTCTTCCCCTTTTGGACCTGGAGGTCCTGGTAAACCCTGCGGGTAGGAGGCAGATGAATGAGTTTAACGATTAAAAGTGTTTTCTCATCTATTGCTCTATTTCAATTTTGACTCACCTGGACTCCTGGTCTCCCAGGATCTCCCTTTCCCCCTCTGGCACCAGGTGGACCCTGAATGGGATAACACATTTATACATCACACTAGAGTCATATGTCTTATAGCAAGATTCAGTATGTATCATGGTTCATGGGACCATTATTAAGGACCGCTCACACCCACAACACACACTAGTCACACTCCTGTCTTCTGGCAGGCACTACAGGAGTGTGAAAGCAAGGACACAGACTAAAAACAGCTACTATCCTCAGGCTACCGTTCTACTGAATCACTGAGTGGTTATCTGTTTACATAAATCATATCAATGCTGCACATATCTATTAGTAACATATCTGTGACTCTTGCACATTTGCACATTCAAACTACTAAAACTGCTAACTTGCACATTTCAGCAACAGTACTGCACAACAAACAACATCTTTGACTGGACTCACACACTGCCTTTATTAATAATCATAATAATACATTTTATTTATAAAGCATTTTTCATTAAAAAAATATTTTAAATATTAAAACGTGCTACAGAGTGAAAAAAAACTAGATACACAATAAAAACACTAAGATCAACAAATAAAAAGTCTTGTCTCTTGCTGTATTTGCTTAGGGTTAAGTTTATAGCTTATCTAGCTTTTGTTGTTTCAGTTGTGTGAAGGGAAATCAAGAATTTCATTACCCAGTGTCACTCCTCTTTCTATTGTGTATATGACAATAAACCTCTTGAATCTTGAATGGTTAATACCACTATACATTACTACACAAGTATACATTTAAAGCTACAGTACGAAGGTAACCCACCATTTTACCCTGCACTGCCATGCCTCGGGGTCCTGTGGTGCCCAGCGGTCCAAGACCTCCCTCAAGTCCCGACTTACCTGGAGGACCCGTCTCCCCCTGCAACACAGAGAAACTAGCTTGAAGACATAATTTTGGCAAAAATAACCAGCTGATTTCACTTATGTAATATGTAATAACTTTCCAGTGAGAAGACAAAGAACGTTATTTAGGTCATGACACATCAGGTCGACAGAAACAAAGTTGCTGCTGCTGTGCCATCCAATGTGCAAAGAGTCTTCCTCAGTCACATCAATCTGCATGTGTAGCAGATGAAAAAAGTGGAGCAAATGGAAAGAGGCAGAACCTACATGGAAGGAGTGTAGTGATTTTGGAGAGGTCTGTGTGCATTGTGTGTGAAGATTTAATCAATTTTGTACCAAAAAGAGTACTGAAGTTGAGCTATGCCATCTAATCAGCATAACCGCACGCTTGTGTGGTGCCAGGAAATGACCAAACAGGCGTAGAAACAAAACAAAACTGCATAAAAACTGTCTACTCTGTTGTTGGCTTTGTGCACAGACCCTCACAAATACCCTGCAATGCTTGAGCTAAATCTAACAAATGTTTTCATCTCACCTTTTGGCCTTGCTCTCCCTTCTCACCTTTCTCCCCTCGAGGACCTGGCTTTCCCTAGAAAAAAAGAATTAAAGTCAACACATTATCAGACACCTGGATCACACATTAATATCCTAGGCCTAACAGATCTCATGGTGACATACTGTTGGTCCAGGAGAACCGGAAGCTCCGGGGATGTCAGAGGAACAGGTACAGGTGTAGGCCTGGGCGGGACAGCTCTCCTCATCTCTCTGACACACACACACACACACACACACACACACACACACACACACGTTCATTTACTAAGTCAATCTGTGAAATAAGCACATCCGGTGCTCCTTGTTTTAGGGTGTTAAATTATACCATAGTTTATATTGTATTGTCCTGTCTGTATTTTCTGGTTTTCTTCGTTTTATATGTATTTATTTTCATATTGCCTCTTGTGTGTTTGTGATTGAGTTCTATATATTTCAAAGGTCTAGGCATGGCCATTGAAAATTAGCTTTGGCTATAAATGCTGTATTGTGTGGCATCAGTTTATGCTGTAGACTTCTCTCTAATTAAATACACATTAAATAAACAAATATGAAGTTGAATACATATGAATGTGAATGGTAACAGACTGACCACTCCAGGCAGGTCACAACAGGTGTCTTCTAAAGCCCATGAAGTGTTACAGATGATCTCAAAGGACTGCAGCTGGAACTGGAAACAATAAAGAACACAGGATAAAAGCTGAGCACAGGACAGAATGTGACTAACAGGGTTTTGTGTTCTGAGCGTGCCATTTATGGGCAGGAAATACTTGGATTAAAATGAATGAAAAGAACACAATTTAAAAAATGTACCGGAGCTGATCCACTATTGGGTCCTCTGGTCTTCACCAGTTTTCCCAGCATCTCAAAGCCATCAGTCGGTAGGTTGCCTAGAGGGCGGGCAGGCCTTTCACCCACACGCTGGCAGTCCACAGACAGAGACACACTCACCTGGCTGACAGACAGGTGAACCTGCAAATCACATTATTAGACCAGGTGGTCAGATTCAAGAGGCCCCAACATCTTTTCTTGCTCCTGTTGTTACTGTGTCTTACTTAGGTTTGGGTTTAAGTCAAACTGAATCTAGAGATACGAACATGTATCTTGTGCAGCGTATATTATGTCACCTTGTGAAAACTGCCATAGAACAGTCTGTGGACCTGCCGCTGGTCAAAGGTCAGCTCCTGCACTTCTCCCCTGTAGTCCAGACTGAAGTACACCAGATGCTTGGTGGTAGCTGTGGAAACATTCAGCAATCAACTTCTCACTCTGCCCTGCTAAAACCAACAGGGCTCACGAGAGCTGGCCAGGTATCTATGGCAAAATGTGACAACAAAGGGATTATGAATTTGAACTCACGGTCGAGCACTACTCCCATCTTGGGCTGGAAGTCATTGTCGGTGAGCTGCCACAGGGCGAATGGCTCCCGGGGCGTTTCCTGCAGCATGCGGAAGGAAATGCTGATGGTGTGTTCAGGAGAGAAACCTGCAGGGTGGATAAACCTGGACGAGGAAAGGGAGGCAAAGGTAAAGCTCCTGTCCTTTTTTTAATTTCAAACACGTTGCTGTTCAATGAATGTAAGGTTGTTTCAGTAAAATACACTCAAGTGATGTGGTCAAGTGATCTAATGATGTCTGGTTTAAGTGTACACTATGTAATTTTTTCTCCCATCTAGTGGTTAAATTTAATTTTGCATGCATTGCAACATGGTTGGAACTACAGTAAGTGGTGGGTTGACCCCAGCCCGGAGCTCCGGTCATATTTCCCCAGACCCCCACAGCCCTCCACCTCCCGGAGGAGCCTCGGTCCTGAACAATGGATTGAGATTTGATTGCCAAAGCCACATTTGGAAGTTGTCATGTAAAAAAAGGGATTGTTTATTTAACTTGATAGTAGACATACAGCCTGACAAACCTCTTGAACACAGCTGGATACAGCTGAACAAACACTAGACAGAAGGCACAGTTAATGTGGGGCTGCATTTATGTAACTGGTGTAAAATCCAGGCAGAAATCAGAAAAGAAGCAGTCGGGGAAAGCGATGGTCTCACTTGGTGCTCTGTGTCAGCTGGATGTCTCTGAACAGGGTGTAGGTGGGGACGGTGTTGAACACAAAAGGCTCGGCCGCCACGCCCTCCACAGACGAGTGAGCTCTCTTAGTCAGACCAAACGCTTCCATCATGTCAAATCCTGAGACAACAACATCATGACAGAAAGAAAAGGACAGTTTCTTATTTTTCTGTTTGTATAATTCAAAATAAGCCTTAACATAACAGTTATGAGTGAAGATGGCACAACATACCTTTAACAATGCTGTTTCTGATGGTGACTTCAGGGCAGACTGAAACAATAGGATTGTTATGAGCAAGGTAGAGAAAACAGTTAAAGGGATTTTCAGTCCAGAACAAAAATGTCTCATTACAGTCTCCAGAAGCACTTATAATCAAATAATACAAATAATCAATTTAACCACAAGGGCAATTTGAAGATGATATGACTGATTCAAGAACTACAGAACAATATGTAGCTGGGGGAGAAAGCAGTAAGGAAACTGATTATATCGCTATCAATATGATTATATTTCTTATTTGTCACCTTTCAGTGGGATCATATTGTAATAATAAGATGGTATTTTGATGGTCTGATTCACTTTAATGTCGTCTAAATTGATAACAAATGATTACTATGAAATTAATTTCACCCTCAAAACCAATCGATAACACTCTCTCATTACGTTAATGTCCATAGGATGAAAGAAATCTAGAAACAAAAGGTCCTCAGGACCTGCTGGAGTCATCTAAGGACCCGTATAACAATGCTGATCAGTCCCCAGTGGATCACAAAATCAGTCCAACCAGTCTGACGTCTATGGAGATATGATGATGAGTCACCTTCGTTGTGTATCGGGTACATTCGGGGATGGATGGGAATTCTGGCAGGAGCTGTGGCTGTAAGAGGAACAAATAAATCTTGATCCATTATACTGCATACCGTATCTATACAAACAATAATTACACACCTTATTAGACTGTACAGAGAGTATTTATAAATTTATAGTAAGCATGTGTTGCACTTTGTGGTAAGCACCTTAATCATCTAACGTCTAACATACTATAGGTGTGACAGTGAGCGGGTCAGACCTGTTGGGTGGAGAATGGAGACGGCAGCGCCCTCTGCTGAGCCCAGAATGGAGTGCACGCTGATACGATACAGAGTCTCTGGTTCCAGATCAGTGAAACAGTGACTGCTGCTGGACTCATCCACAGTTTCCTGTGTTGTCTGCTTGCCTACACACAAATACACACAGACAGGACATATACACATCAGTGGATAAATTAACAGCAGTTAATGTGGTCTCAGAGACTTCTTTGTCTGTGGTGAGCAGACTATACAATGTAGAAAACACTGAGATATACACAGTATGAACATAGTAAACAATGCAGGTGTATGACATATACTGTTGTCATAGAGATGAGTGTGTTTACATGGATGTATCCCATTTAATGAGAAATCTAAATATGCAGGTACTCTGAAAGTAACTGGGATACTGTTGTGTGTATACTTATCTTATCCTGGTTATTGAGTGCTGTCAGGTGGTGAAAAATAGTTCTGTTTCTTTATGTAAACATGACAGCATCTGTGCAGAGACTGCATTAATCAGTAACCAGGATTCTTGTATCTATCACATGGGGGATACGAATGATGTCTATGTTGCATGTGAACATCATAACCTAGATAAGCCTCATCACGTGATACCCATGTCCATATAACCACACTGTAAGTTTTAGAATAGATTACCTTTGACAGACTGGATGACAATACGATACCCATCAACAGCAGTCACGGGTCTCCAAGACACGCAGATACTGGAGTGGTCTGACCTGACCACACTGACACTGCTGACCCGCAGACTGGCTGGAGATGGACAAACAGGTATATAAATAATCATAAGACAAACACTTATGTCCCCGCGACCCTATGAGGATAAGCGGTAGATAATGGATGGATGGAAACACTTATGTAAGATATTTCACCGACAGTTATACTGGCAATATCAATATATGGCAAATTATTCATACAACTTTCAAAGAAATTAAAGAGGCATATCTCTACCGTTTACGTGCTACCTACAGGAACTAAATGTTCCTTTAATATGATATTCTTCCACATAAACCTGCAATTTATCATTAAATGTCATTGAACCAGTTTTCAGAAAGTTGTGTGCATCATTTCAGCGTGCTAGACTCACTGGTTTTGCCCTGAGCTGAGCCGCTGCCTCCTTCTCTGTTGCGGTACTCGGCAGTGACCAAGATACTGTAACGTGTATCTGGCTGTAACGAGTCTAATACCACCCGCTTTTCACCACCTGGGACCAACACCTGTAGACAACAAACCCACCTTTCAAAGTCAAGCTTTCAGGTTAAATGTGATGCAATGTCTGCAGTCAATCTGCACCCTATAATGTATTGTTGGAGAGAATGAAGGAAAAAGCAGTTATGGAGGTGATGATCCACTCACAGTGTTGTCCTGCGCTTCAGCTGCAGTCAGTGCAGTGTAAGACACACGATACTGGAGGACATGAGCGTTGGGAGGTACCCAGCTGACCACCAAGCTGACCGCTGTCTCCTCAGAGACTGATATGCTGGACGGGCCTCCACCTGACACTGCAGGGGACAAAATACAAAAAGCAGAGACATTTAGACTCACTGCAGGGAAATCTTTACACATAACAGATAAATTCTACGCCACACACACAACATGGGGCACTGATGATAATGAATATGATGCATAACTGTTGTGGTTGCAATCTGGAGCTGCTGACCTCTCCAACGTTTCAACACCCTATACTACTCTAAGATAATACTTGCATGGTGGAAATGACAAGCTTCTTTAATTTTTTTTACATAGCTTATCCATGATCAGGACTTAATGTACACTCTGCAGCCAATTTTGATACTACCTGCCATCTCACTGTTACTGTTTGAGAAAACAGGACTGGACAGCATATTCAGCACCAGATGTCATCTTTTCTTTAGTTGATGCTCTTAACTACCAAATGTAGCATGTTTATATAAAGTGACAGAAATGACTCTCCAGCACTGCTGCCATTATTTTATCTGTTTGTGTGAGTGTGTGTGTGAGCGTGTGTGTGACTCACATGTGCTATAGCGTATGGCTACAGCTTCACTCTGAGCTCCATCTCCATAAAGAGCAGACAGAGAGATTTGGTACTCCTTATCATCCTCCACCCCCTCCAGAATCGCCCCTTCACTGTCACCGCTCACTCTCAGCTAAAACAAACAGAACGTTATATGTTAATCATAAGAACACTTGGAATGCTCCATCCATCCATCCATCCATCCACCCATCCATCCATCCTTTAATCCATCCCCACCTGTCTCAGCTCTCCTCCACTGAGGGAGATCCACTTGATGAGGTAAGAGACGACATCGTCAGCTGCCGCCTCCCAGCGTGCCGTGATTTCACTGCCTGAGAAGTTGGTGACCCTGAGGTCTGATGGAGAGGGCACCTTCACTAGAAGAGAAAAAAGAGACTTTAGCCTTGTTTGACACCTTTACTTCACATTTGATTCAATGTTTCTTCTCTCTGCGGTGCTGTTACAGAAGTTGTTGACGCAAAAGGAAATAACATAATGCCTTTGAATAAAAAACAGTTGTGTGTGTCTTACGTGTGGTCACATTACTGGTGAGTGGTGCAGAAAGTCCTTGTGGGTAGTGAGACTGGACTGAAACCAGATATCGAGACAGAGAGGAGAGGTTCTGCACCACCACTGAGTTCAGTCCTGTTACCTCCACCTGGAAAGAGATGTAATATGAATGACTGAGAGGGGATGCCATTGCCTATTTCATCCCTTCCAGAGACAGCAAACACAGTTTACTGGTGGTGAGACCTTTCAGGTGAACAGCTTTGGCTTGACTCAATCATGAGATTGTAGAAACTAATTAGAAACAGTTCAATCCCCTTGAGGCTTGAATGGGCCACTTTATTATGATTGATGAGGAAACTAAATACTGAACAGATTAGCAGAAAATGAGAACAGACTGATAAACTGTATGGCTGCTCACTCAAGTTTTGTTTATAAGTATTCCCTTAGTAACGATAAACCTTTCAGATAATAGATGTCAGAAAAGTAGAACACTATATAAAAATGTGTCCTCTCCTGTATGCCTGTATGCATTTGTTACCTCAAGGCTGGACTATTGCAATTCGTTATTATCAGGCTGCCCCAAAAAGTCTATCAAGCCCCCTGCGATCCTCATAGGGTCACGGGGAGCTGGAGCCTATCCCAGCTGTCTTAGGGCGGAAGGCAGGGTACACCCTGGACAAGTCGCCACCTCATCACAGGGCACATAGAAACAGACAACCACTCACACTCACATTCACACCTACGGTCAATTTAAATTAGCCAATTAACCTAATCCCCATGCATGTTTTTGGATGGTGGGAGGAAGCCGGAGCACCTGGAGAGAACCCACACAGACACGGAGAGAACATGTAAACTCCACACAGAAAGGCCCCGGGCCGGGACTCGAACCCAATACCTTCTTGCTGTGAGGTGACAGTGCTAACTACTACACCACAGTGCCGCCCTGTCTTGGATCAGTCGTTAGTTATGCTGCTTATGACACACTGAGCTTCTCTTCTTCTTCATTAGGATGCCTCATTAAGTCATTTTACTAACTCGCCTTCTTCCCCAGTGTCCCTGTGGATTTTCATCTCGCTGGTGTCCATGAACTAGGGCTATTCGGTGGGAAGGAGATGGTGTCACTCAGGCGTCATATGTTTAGTGAGGTGGAGAAGAGGCCATTCTGCTCAGGTCATATCTGTTAGAGTAGTGGAGAAGAGGATGTGTTTCCTCTCCCTCTTTAACACATGATGCAAAAATTAGTTTTGTGCCTCGTAGTCCCTGTGCTTTCTCATCTCACAGGTTTCCATGGGTCCAGTTCCCCTGGTAGAGGTAGGGGTTGGGCAGACCAGTCTTCCTCTTTTGGTACTGTGCGCACGGTGGTGAGCAGGACATCTTACAGAGGCTTTTCCTTTTTGGCATAGTGGAGAGGAGGACATTTTGCTAAGGCTTCTCCTGTTAAGCGTGGTGGAGAGGAGGACGTGCCGCCCATGCTCCATCTGTTTGGCATGGTGTAGAGGAGGACGTGTTGCTCAGAATCCATTGCTGACAGCTTGATGCTTGTCTTCATTCCCTTGGACACTTTTTTGCTATACAATTTCCTTAGTATTAACTGTTGTTATATGTGTGTGTTTTTCATTGTTGTTACTCTGTAGACATGAGAGTGCAGAGTAGAAATGACACACCGTTTGATTGTTAATGGTACTAACATGCTCATACTTCAGTCAAAGAGGAATTGAACAATGGCTAACATGCTTGTTTTCAGTTCATTCAGAACAGCATGTGATATGAGCACATTACTCCATTCCTCATTGATCTGTGCTTTCACTTACTGGTGTAGCCATATATTTCTAAATTTCAGCAAAAAAATTGCTCCATTTATTATGCAATCCTAACAGCTCATTAATCTCCTTCAGTACATAAGAGTGTACTGATTTTTTTTTTATTTTACATTAAACCAAAAAGGATTTTTATTTTTGTAATGTATGTCCTTTTCATTCCTACGTTTGTATTATGTATTATTATACAAAGCAGTTCTAACTAATTATTAAGGATGTTACAGCCTACAAAGCCTTGTTTTTCCCTGCACTATGACTGGCTGACTACTACAAAGACACATGACAGTTACTCAAAATAATGGTTTATGTGCTTCTCCTTTGTTGGGATGTTTTGGAGACAGAAGACTTGGTTGAAGTTACCTGCTTGACGTCGCTGCCGTGGTTGGTGCTGTAGATGATTCTGTGGCCGGGGACATCCACGGCTCCGGGCACCCAGCTCACTCTCATCATACTGTGGGTGACCACTGGGTACTGAACACTCAGCGGAGGTGGGAGAGGAACTATGGGATGGTAAAATAAAGCATGAGGAAGAAGAAGTGAGGTCAAGAAGTGAAGCCACTCAGTAGTTACTGAGTTAACGTAGAGAAAACAGTGAATTTCCCCCAGTGGGGGATGAATAAAAACAGTTCTTAAAAAATATTTATGCTTACATGTGGTGGCAACAGCAGTGACCGGGTCGCTGGGGTCCTCATCATACAGAGCATAGAGAGTGACAGAGTAGTCGGTTGCCGGGAGTAACTCTGCTAGCTCCACCACAGTCTGGTCTGCACTGAATTTCTCCTGCGACAATACACAAACATAAAGCAAACATGCAGTTTGATGATATATAACTGTCTCTGCCAACTTTAGTGGACAGTGGAACAATAATGGGTGTGGTACCAATCCCTCCTGTCAAATGACAGACTAAAAGGTGATTTAACAACCAATATTAATCTACAATCCAGATGATGTTGGTTCGTCTGTGTTTATTAAACACACATGTTGTCCTTGTACTGTATAAACATATGATCTGATTTGGAGATATGTGATGTTCCACCATAAATGTCTAAATACAAACAGAACGTTTCCTGTTTTCACCGCAACGTGCCATTTGTGATTGAAATTTTGTCTATATCAACACACATTTTTCTAAATATTAGTGATCAATAACATCTCTATCGTGGCTATAAACAGAAGTTATTAACACTTTGCATGTGTGGTATCTGACTCTGTAATTCAGAGACAGATCAGGCTCTACTGTGGTGTAATGTTCATATTAATGCTACAGTTAACACATCATCCTGAACATGTGAGCAGGGCATTCTTTGCCTCATATGTTATGTTGCAAGGTACCTGCACACTTGTCATAGATGCCCATTTCTGTCTGCTGATTACCCATTGTTGGGTCATTGTTGGCTTGTATACTTAGAAATAACATTTGTGGAATCATTGTATAAATCAGTCATTATAAATCAGTCACTTTCATTCTACTACACAGCACAGAGAGATGCAGTTCTCACCTCCTTGGCGTCATCAGGCTCGCCGTGGTTCAGTGCTGAGTACAGGATCATGTACTGCGTTGCACCGGGCGCTGCACCCCAACTCACCTGCAGGGAGCTGAACGACGACGGACTCACCTCCAGGTTGGCCGGCATGGCCAGGGGCACTGAGAGGGAGACAGGAGGGAAGAGGGAAGAAAGTATGAGGAGAGTAGAGAGACAAAGTTCTAAAAATGAGTCTGTGAACTGGTGATGGACATGTTGAGGACATTCTCTGAGGTTTTAATGACAGCTTGATGGAAGAAGGGTTCCATCCAACATGCTTTGCTAAACAATATATACATTTCTATTCATAAAGCACAAATAAGCTTATGTATTAACACAGTTAATGTACTAATTTTGACAGCCCTATTGTGAATAGATAGATAGATAGATAGATAGATAGATAGATAGATACTTTATTCATCTCACAGAGAAATTCACAGTTCCAGCAGCTTGAAAGATGGACAGGGGGATATGCAGGATTCAGGAAAATAAAAATAAAATAAGCTATACAGTACCAAAATATATACTATAATAGATACGGGGGGATACAGGGAATACAAGGTGCAGGTTATGATAAAATAAAATTCGAGAGCTAAATGCAAGGTGCAATGATATGTGACTATATATTTCAATATAAGCCACAATGTGTTTTCATGGGATTTGTTGACAATAAAAAATTAAATATCACCAAACTAATCCTTTAAACACAGCATGCCATCAAGAAGGAAAACGTTCTGAGATCATCATTTGAAATTCAGTAATGACCGAGATACCGCAAGTAAATGATACACAGACAAACACAAACATGTGGCCCGTTTGAGTGATAGAAAACAAATGGATCCCTTAAAATAGAACATTTAATGGTAATGTCAGTCTTACATGTTGTGACAGTTCCCCTGAGTGCCAGCCCAACATTGTGTTCATACACAGGGAAGATGGACACATGGTAGAGAGTCTGAGAGGAGAGGCCTTCCAGCAGCACAGTGGACTCTGAGCCAGCTAGCACCACCTAGAGACAAAGCATCCCTTACAATCACACACAAACATGCACAAAACACTTGTCTTCTCACATTATAACACCAGAAAAAGTCTAGTTGTTTTATATGAAACACCATTTTCTCCTCCCACACAGGACCATACGATGTTTCAACAGTTTTTTTTTAGTAAGAACAGTGTTTTTTTGTGTTGCAATCAAGCATATTTCTCCCGGAAAAGTTGTAAGATGTACAACACAATGTTGAGGCTGCTGAACTCTGTCAGTCTTTGCTTATATAACTTTACAGAAGTCTCAAATCTAATGTAGTAATAATTCATGTGTTTCATGTGTGAGATTGAGTTCTGACCTCCTGTGGACTCTGACCCTCAGCGCTGTGGTAGACCACTCTGTACTGTTGGACTGGTTGAACAGGATTGGACCAATGAAGCTTCACTTCTCTGGAGCCCAGCTCAGAAAACCGTAGATCAGTGGGACTCGGGTAGGAGAGGGCTGGATCAGCTGTGGGGCCAGGCTCCATTCCTGCATACATAAGGAATCAGGACGTCAGACCTCAACAAATCATTCACAGTTCACAAAACTTGAAGCGTGGGCTGAGTCGCTAGAAAAGAACAGAGACAGGTTTACGTTTAGAGATGCCACGGTCCTCTATCCTCCCACACAGGATGTGGACCAGTCTTGCCACCAGTTTGCTGAGCAGAGGGAAGTCATTAACATTGTAGACGTTCAGATCCACCGGCTCTGACGCCACTTGTCTCAACTCGGCCTCGTCAGCATTCTTTACACCTGAATGCACAAAGTAGTGAAATGGCTCAATGCACTACACACAATAAACATCTAGAGATTAGAATGAAATGTTTCTGAGCGCCTTACAATGAGAACATAACGGAAACTGGGCTGCATACAAATCTCAAAGGACCTCATCGCTCATGTTCTTCTTATTTTCAGTCTCACCTACAGCGATGATCTCTACCCCAGCATTCTTCAGTCGGTTTGCCGCAGCAATGGCGTCATCCTGAGATTTCCCATCGGTCAGCAACACCAGGAAAAACGGTGTGTCTGACCTGGCGCCTGCCTCAGCCCTCATGTTCTCCTCCATGACGTGGAGCAGCGCCTGGCCTATGAGACGAATGCATACTTACACACTGCACTTATTCTAAAGACAGATGTATTGTAGTATTCATGTGTTTGAGCCCTGGCAGGATCAGATGTGCTGTGTGTTTACCTGTAAATGTGTTTCCTCCCTTATATCTGAAATTCCTTACTGCTTCCAACAGCTGATCTTTAGTAGTGAAGTTGTTGAGCTGCCACTCTGTGCGGGGGTCTCCGCTGTACTGGGTCAGACCTGGGACAAAAACATGACAACATTTTTCTTTATTTGGGACAACCCATGATACTTAGAGAGGCTGCTTTTTTATTTAATGAAAGTGAACCAAAGCAATGAAGAACCAAGCCCTTGAACAGCCTGCACCACAACATGCAGTATTAATGATGACATGAATGGACAGGGGACATCCACTGTGTGGAGCTGTGTCTACATGAACACAACCCACAGAGGGGAAGAGAGACACCTCATCCTCACCGATCTGAATGTAGTCCGGTCCGATGTGGAAGGGAGTCATCAGGCCCTCCAAGAAGTCTCTGACCCGTCTGAAGTTGGTGCGTCCGATGCTCCAGGAGCCGTCCACCAACAACATGATGTCAGCTGCTGCATCACTGTCACACTCAAATGGTTTCCTTGGAGACATACCTTAATAAAAGAAAGCACAGCCTTATTATCCCTGCAATATTAGTATTTCACAACACAGAAGTAGTGACATGTTCCTTGAAATTGTTACATCTGTATATTACTGAGTACATGGGTAAATGCATGGTTTTGAATCTGAAAACAGATGGCTCTATACATTTAGGCAGGCAAAAAGGAGTGTGTCGGTGAGTAAATACTACGTGCACGCGTCAACATGGTGCGTACATGAACATGAGTGTGTCCATGAATGTGTGTGTGTGTGTGTGTGTTCTTTTGGATTATGTGGGAGAGAGGACATATGTGTCCTGCAGCTACAGAAGATGGCCTGTTATTATCCTTCCCTTTACCTGTCCCTCCCAGTGTAAACACTGTCATCACATTTCAAACACACACTGCTGTCTAGCCTCTTGTCCCTGAACTCATAAGAGGAGCCAAAGAAAATGATGGCCAGCCGTTCTTTCCGACAAGCTGCTTAAGTGTTGGTTCATTGAAATAACAGAAAAGAGGAAGTTTAACGTCACGTCTTCTAACGCTGGGGAGTAGAGGCTACCTGTAACCGGCTGGGTGGGGAAGGGTGACTTCCGGGGTTTCTCCTCGGCTGCTTTGCCCTGTGTTGTCCCCTGCTCCACCTTATTCTCCACCTTAGAACGATCCCGCTCTTTTTCTTTCTTCCTCTTCCTCTTTTCTCTGGTGGCTTTCTCTGGGGCCTCATCAGGGGGGTGAGAGGGAGTTTCTATGGCTGTGGGTTCTGGAGGAGAGAGAGCACATGAGTGGGATTACAGTAAGACTGTTCAGGGGACCAGTTGAGGCTTGATTAAATGGTTCTGACCTCAGAAGGATCAAATGGAAATTTGAGAATTAAACATTAAAGCATCAACATTATTGTTTGTTTTCTGATTCACAGTTGGATGCAGCATCAACCACTGCTATTAACCCCCCAGGTCCACCTCCCTCGTCCTCCTTCCATCCTGCTCCAGATTTTGTTCCCTGTGTTACACCTACTCTTGCTGGGCTGTCATTATTGAGTGTGTATTTGTCTCAAAGCTCTTTGATGTTGGCGTGTTTAAATACAGCATACTGTACCCACTGTACATGAGTGTGTCTGCAACATTTCCGTGCCTCGCCCCCACTCAGGATGTCAAAAACGATCAGAGCAGAGGAATCAAGCTTTGTTTGAAGTTTTGTGCAGAGTTGATTAAAAAGTGTAAAAGAGTATTTCTGGTTAGCATCAAATCTGTCAATCAGAAAATGTTATTTTTTTTCATTGATTCATACACTTCTTCAACTGTAGAGGTAACATGTAATATAACTCAAGGGTCATCTTGTCAGACTTTCTCAGTTCAACAGTCAGTCTACTCATAGTCGCTCACCAGCCCTCACCAGGTCTTATTTTTGACAATTGACTAAACTTTGAACAATACATAAAATAATTCAATCATCCTTCCATCAACTATGGAATATTGCATCAAGGCTATGTTGTCTTTCAGTAATGCTGGAAAAAAAATCATGCTTTTAAATATTCATATCTAAACTATTCTAAAGCCTTTTTCCATGTTCATGAAAGGAAACCTTCAATATATTTCTTTTTTTTTTACTTTTTATTTATTCCATATAGGTTAAACATGTACAAAAACTGCACCCACTTCATTTTACAATTCACTTAATCTGTTTCACTCATAAATACATACAATACCTCCTTTCCATACAAGTCAAATAAAAGGCAGGGTCACATATATTTTGAAAACTTATTATATAGTATTTTTCAATATTTTTTGTTTTTTTGTCTCAGTGACCAATGGGGACAACGCCTTCTGAAACTGGTTCAGTAGGAGAAGGATGAGAGAAGACATGTTGCTCTGAGACAGTGGTGGAAATGTGAGTTAAATGCAGCAGTGCTGGTGCTGGCAGAGTTTGTTGTGCTGAAGTGCAGAACGTGGTGTTTAGTGTTATCTAGGCTAATAGGGTTTCATGTTTTTGTTTCCAGCTCCTTTTAGAATCCAGAAGGCCTCTGAGCTGTTCCAGAGTCCAGGTTCAAGTCAAGGCGTGAACAAGCTTTTGCTGTGAGTCTGTTGGCACTGTTTCAGCTTTTAAATCATGCCTCAAAAAAAAATTTTCTGGCCTCACCTTGTCTGAGGACTACACTTAATGGTTTGCAAGATTCAACTTTGATATGAAGAGATTTTATTTTCCCTCGTTTTATTCATGTGGGAGATTCATATGTCTCTAGTTAATAAGTTATGCCTCTACAGTTTAGTCCTCCCAGCCCTTACGGACACTGGCACTAAAGGCAAAGCACTCACCATAGCACATGACCCCACACCTGCAAACCTGCTTCACTCTGCTCCCACCTAGCTGCTGACAGAGATCCAGCAAAGTGTTCCTTATGGCTGTGATTTTTGTGATAGATGTTCATCATCATTATTACACAATAAAAATGTAATACATTTTGTTGCATGAAGCAGAAGAACCGCAAGGATTATTTTCAATATCAGACTGGCTACACGGGGAAAAAATCTAAGCGGTCATTGTTCCATCATCCCATATATATTATATACATATGTATTGCCTTTCATATTCAAGCCCACTGGATATCGTTATGTATGGAGCTAGGAATGAATTTTTATTTGGCTACGACTCAAGAGTCATCATACTGTAATGCTTGTGTGTGTGGGTGCCGTGTTATTATCTACGAGCATGCACTACCTGTAGGAGCTGCAGCGGTGGTGCTGGTGGTGGGGTCTGGATACAGAACCGTAGGCAGGCCCAACAGAGCCTCTGTTACATCATCCAGGTCTCCTGATCCTGACCCGCCTGGCAACAGCTTCTTTTTCTGCTCTCGACTACCGCTGCGGATCATTTCCTCCTCTCGCAGACCCTCCACTTTAAGAGAGAACAAGAATTACGAATGAGTAAAACATATCAATTCACGTTCAAGACAATACTCTGATAGCCTGATAGCCAGAGCAAACATCTCTCTGCATCTGTTATGTTGAATAGGTTTAAGCTGGGTTATCGCACAGGCCAGGACTTGCACTGAAGCTATGGCAAGATAAATCAAACACCAACAGTACAGATAAAGATCATTTATTTTCAAACATAAAAAACAACATTCACACCAATGAACCCTGAAACACACAGGGCTGTACCCTGCCACATAGGCTGTTCTCACAAGCATCACACAAGTGAGTGCACAAAGAGGACACTAGAGCTATGATAGTTTAAAATAGTTCAAAATTGTATCACAATCCATCCGCATGTTGTTTTCCATCCTAAAACAGCATCTGGGCACAGTTTTAATAAAATATATAAAAATGCCAATACCTGTTCCCAATGAGATGTCTTGAAAATGTTGTTTTGATAAAAAATATTCACTTCAATATGATATAAAACTAACAAAAGGTGGAGTTTCATGACGTGATGAAGCAGCAATGGATAATGGGAGTTGTTGTCTTCTAGGAGGTTTTAAACACAGAGGTCTCCTCCTCTCAAAAACAAATGGACACTTTGATTAAAATATCTAAACAGTGAATAAAGCAGCTGAGCAGAGCACAGCTTGCTTCTCTGATAATGTCAGATTCAGACATCCAATATCTAAACTCTGGTTAAAATATATAACTAAAATGACGAAGATCTAAACAGTTTATAGTAAAACTGTGGCTTGAAACAACCACAAAGAAGATATGACTCTGTTGACAGGTGAGCAAATAAAACTTATCTTTCCCGATTTCTCCAAGTATTAAAATTATTGGAAACATTTGGGATTAAGTAAGTACACAACACAAGACTATAAGTTTTTAGACATTTTAAGGTTGTACTGTTACATATTAAAACTTGAAAGGTAATTTTCCAAGGAAGGAAATAAGTTCTGGGCCCAGAGGGAGTTGAAGCAAATGGGAAATGCGACGCATCAGGAAGGAATTCCCAGACTGCCATCATTCCAGAGAGACAGTCGGTGTTACAAATGTCCTAAGTTAGCATGTTTTTCGAACCTGCCTGGACACGCTCCATTCGACACAGTAACCTACTATCACCTGCACTGTTCGCAAGCAACCACAGGCTACATCCACACATCATATAATCCAATATGAGGCCCAGCAGATGATCAATCACAGTCGAACAACGGAAGGATGTCTCGCAAATCAAAAGAAAGAGCCAGATGTCTGAAATAACCTGAGAGGAAATACGTATTAATGCAGATTCCCATGCTGACCTTAATCCTCCAAACACAGGGAGATCTCTTCAGAAATGACCAATGAAGTCAACATTAAAAATTTCTTCTCTGTGAGTCTCTTCCAAAAACAGCGTGGGTAGAAGGCCATTATTGTGTTAGTGGGGCGATTTACAGCCCAGGAACACACTGATCTCATGTAAGTATACACAGCAACTTCAAACAAAACCCACTTTCAACCTGTAATCCAGCGTAGAGTAGTATTTATACCCACTCATTCACTGTGTGTGTGTGTTGGTCTGATGGGTGTGGAGGTGGAGGAACTGCTGCACACTTCAAGAAAGTATAAGAATGTGAACAATGCGCCATTTCCATAATATCACTTTGCTCCCTTGTCAGGTTTTCTCCGTTTCCACAATTTATCTTTTATCTCTGTTCAGTGTTGTCCATTACATCATGCCTGTGGATTGGATATTGGATATGTTTTGTGGCCAACTATATCATACAGTGTAAGATGGCCTACTTGCAGTCATGTTGACACTCGCTCACAAACACATAAACAACGTACCTCATGCCTCTTTATTGTATATTTCTTTCCCAATACTTCACTTTTCTCAGCCTGCACAAAACAATCCTAATTTTAAGGAAAATTGTGCTGACTTCCAGCTGAGGTCTGCCACCAGCTGCACTAAAAAAGGCAATGTGAAAAATATGTAAAAAGTAGAGAAGCCAACTTTAAGTTTAATCTGCGTTAATGCAATAATTTGCGCAACGGTAACTCTAACTTTATTTGGACAAGCTGCCAGTTGAATTATCAAAGACATGCAAATTTTAACAGCCCTAATGTGTGTGTGTGTGTGTGTGTGTGTGTGTGTGTGTGTGTGTATATATATATATATATATATATATATATATATATATAAGCTGCTAAAATCAGAGTGACATCACATTAGCTCTAATAATTAGCTCTTTTCCTATTTGTCCATTTCACATTAACAATGCTCTTTGGTGGATTATGGTGGATTAATCTCAGGAGAAGCTTGGACAGATTGAAAAAAGGTTAATCTAATTTCTTCAGCATGTTTGACTGTTAGCTACAGCTGCATTGTTTTCTTGTTTTTTTGAATGGAGTTCTGCTTCATGACCTGCCAGTAGAGTTAGTAGAGTTACTGTCACGCAAATTCAGCACGTTAATTAGTGATTAATCGGCTAATTTGGAATAATTTCGACAGCCCTACCAAAAAGACGTAGATAGTGTCTACAGTAACACTGGACATATGTTCCTGTTCACCTGTGATGCTTCATCTTGACGAAACATTTTCTTTTGACAGATGCAATAAGCTCTTGAAAGTCATCTCCATCCATCCTCTATTTACTGGTCTCCCCTCAGCCAACCTCTAGAATTTGTCCCATCCAGCTCTTACTGGTGAATCGTCGCTTTGCCAGGAGTTTCTCCGTCGTCCCATTGAGCACGAGGACTTGGAGGGCGTATTCCTGACTCAAGTCCAATCCTGCCACTGTTGCCCGGCCTCGCGTGGTGGTCAGCATCAGCTCTGGCTGTGGCACCTCTGGAAAAGATGAGCATTTTTGTTGAGAAAAGACTATACTGGATAGGAATAACACTAAAGGGAGGGTCAGGGTTCCTGACACAAGTCTTTTTAAGAGTATTTTAGTTCAGAGTTGAGTTGATTTACTTCCTGCCACTATCACAAACACGCAACATGCTAATAAAACCATCACACACAAAACATAACATCCACAGAATATGGTAAATTTAAAAGGTACCTAAAGTCTCAGTAGCATTTCCCAATGAAACTGAATATTTGGAATTAAATCACTTATTTTGTGAATATTTTGGGAGTTAAATGAAATGCTTCACATTTGATTGAACCTCTAAGAAGCAGGCTGGCTTGGTGTGAGTGTGTCGCTAAAAGAAGGGGATTGACTGATGAATGATGTCATGACAAAAGTAATCTTAACTATTTTCTCAAATGCTTTTGTTGCAGAAAGTTAACACAATTCCCACAACCTTTGTGTAAAACTGGACCAATCCTTCCACTGAAATTTCTAATTGTTCAAATGTCCACAAAACTATATTCTCTGATGAGCCAACTTTAAGACTTTGTAAACTTTCCTTACCCAAAAGAGGTCAATTTAAACTCTGTCATACTTTCTCCCAGTTTTCAAGCCATTCCCTTCTCGTGACATCTGTGATCACTGCTTTGGTTTTTCCAATATTAAGCCCAAGGCTATCATTGCTGCATCATCTTACAAGACCAGACACCTCCCTCCGATATGCTGATTCATCTAATTTTCAATACTAGTACCATCAGCACATTTAGAGACTTCAACTGAGTCAGCATCAGCAGTCAGTGATAGAAGGAATAAAGAAATGAAGAGAAAGGCCTTGTCTAGTCCCCATGTTGTTATCAATACAATATGTCATGTCGCACAACCTGCAAGATTATGCACACTAATTCTACTACTGATGATTGAACGAAATATGGAGCGCATCCTTTCTATCCGTGTAGGTCTAGCCAAAGTCAAATAAGCCTGATAAGCTTCCCCCCCACCTCCCAGACCCTGAATTCTTCTTCTCTAAGCCCCCTCTGTCTCTCATTTAGACGTGTCTGGGCATAGCTGGGATGGGAGATAGGATGACGGAGAGAAAACAAGTGTTGAGGGGGAAGATATAAAGGGGGAGGTGATGAGTAGAGCTGCATTCTTACTCAAACCATCACCTGTGAAGAAAGGGAGTTGACATATTTATAGCACTCTGGACTACAGTGAGAGGAAGCACACCTTCACACTATGTCAGTATGCTGTTTCAAACTAGAAAGGAGGGACTCAAGGAATTATGATAATATAAAAAGGATTGCATGATATATGGAGTACTTCAATGACCTACATAACTTATCTCTTCTGCAAAGCTTATGCAATAAAAAATATTGTATCCCTCTGCCAACTAGCCGAGTGTCAGTTTACATCCATGTCTGTCGAAAAAGTCACCACTTCGTGATTTTATTCTCTTAGATATTTCTGTGATACAATTAGCAGACAAATATTTGAGTTATGGCAAAAAAAAAACACATTTTGTGAGACTGTAGTGACTTTTGATCACCAAAATCTAATCAGTTCACCATTGTATCAACTGGACATTTGTTCTAAATTTAAAGAAATTCCCTGACCGTTTTTCAGAAAAAGAACAACCATCACATACAGAATGTGTGTTGTATCATGACAGTAGCAAAGTATTGACCAAACTCTGGAGATAGCCAGGATTAGTGAGTATCCTCGGGCTAACAGCTCTAATAAGCACTGTGTGTAATGAACTTCTCTTTCACTATAATACAATGCTCTTTGGTGAATTATTTGTTTGCCGGATTATAGAAACGCTTGGATAGATTCAGAAGAGATGGTTTATCTAATTTTATCAGCATGTTTGATCATTAGTTACGACTGTGTTGTTAGTTTCCTTGATTTTTTGAAGGGAGTTCTCCAGTTCTCCTTCATAATCTGCCAACACGTCTCTGGCAACGCATTTCGGGCAGTTTGTCTAAGTAGAGTTACCGTCGTGGAAGTTAACGCATTAAAAAAATAGTATTTTTTTTAATACAGTAAGTTGTTCATTCAATTCTCATATATTCAAGAGAGCTTTAGTGAGGTTGTGCAGTGATACAGGCTAACATTTTAATTTATAGTTATACCAAAAGGTGTTAGATAGTCTCACCTGAAATAGGTCTCACTCGGACTTTATAGCCCTGAACGGGTCCATCAGCCTCCTTCCATTTCATCTGCAGCCTGTCCTCAGACAGGACGGTCAGCTTAAGACGACCTTGAAATTCACAGAGATGAAAAGGAAGTTCAGGTTTTATGTATGTGTATGTGCATGTTGTCTATTTGAGGATTTGGGTCAAGAGAGGGAAGAACATGACAGTTACATTTTTTCAAAGATCAAAGAACCAAGCTGTGAAACTCCCGTTCTCCGTTGTTGCCTAACCCCTCTCGCTTCCTTCTCTCGCATCAAATCCATCTCTTGTTTCGACTTCATCTACATAATTTCCAGCAGGGGCTTCCCAACAACAAGTGTCTTTCATGTTTCTATCCTCCCGCCCTCCATCCATCCCTCTCTCCAGCTGCCCCTCCATCCATCAAAGCATGCCCTGTCCTCCCATCAAGAGAAACAGGAACAGGACGCTGGTTGGGGACTAAAGGGTCAAAGGTCATGTCAGAGGAACAGCACAAAGTTACAGTGTGTCAGGGTTTACTGTGTACTATATGTGGCAGGGTAATAGATGGAGAGAAAGATGGGGGGCGGAAGCAAAGCAGACAGAGGAGCGTCGACATGAACAGCATGAATCATAGAACGTTGTCTTCGTGGGTTCTACGGACGTACGACCCTCAACACTCAACAGATTCTTTCTATGTGTGTGTGTGTGTAACTGTGTATCGGGGCCAGCGGCCTCTGGGGGGGTCCTCATCTGATTGTGTGCCTGGCAGGAGCTCATATAGGGGTTGATGGGGATTTACAGAGACTGAGGTCAAGGTCTAACAGACCCACGAACAACAACGGCTTCTCTACACAGGCGGGCAGATGTGTGGACGACTAGACGAGCTGTTTAATGTGTCCTCCCTGTGTAATGTGTTGGACATCACTCTTTAGTTCAGCACTGAAATACTGTAATGAACCCATTATAGTCTTACCAATTGTTTCTGTGATGCAATTTACGATAACTTAACCATGAAATAAATATAGAAATTGCAAAACTCTAGGAAGATTATAAGTAAAGGTGATTGTTTTAGTAGACTGTCTTGTCAAAATGCAGTGACGGCCTTAGACAATAAGAGAAAATGAATAGTACATCTGCCACCAACATGCTGCCAGAGCAGAGCCATACTATGACAAAGAAGAGGACACGTTAAAAATATCTTTCTAATTCATGATTAAAGTGAGGCATTGAAAGATGAGACAGACACAGAGATAATACATTTTTTCTATTAGCTACACATTACTTGTTGTGCAGGAATATGTTAATTTCTATGCTAATTTCATGGCAAAATAATACAAGCAACTCCAGCGTGATGAGCGACTGCTAACAGTAAACATTATGCATAAACTGTTATGGTGACTTATACACCATTGTGAATGTGGGTGCATGTATTAAAATACATAAAATGACTGACTTGTATGAGGTGTTATAGCATTATGGTTATATACAGATAGCTAACAACATAGCATTGCCAGCAGTTTGACTCAAATAAAGACAATTGGGAACATTAGTAGTGATTAACTGGTTATAGTGGTCATGAGAGGAACCGTACCTTGACCATGGACGCTTGAGGACAGCAGCAGGACGACACAGAACAGGAAACACAGCATTAGCCAGGGAGATGATGATGATGACGATGATGATGATGAAGAGGTAAGGAGGAAAGGAGTCATGAGTGGAGCCTGGAAACACCAAATACAATGCAATAAATATTTCATCTACTTTATTTATGTTATTACACAAAGTAGTGAACTTACTCAGTGGAGTCAATAAATCTACATTAAATAGCTCAAATACTGAGAAAAAAGCAAATAATACCAACACCAGCTTACGTCAGGTAACACAACTAAAGAAGCAGTTGGTTCTATCTCTGCAAACACATCATTTTTAAAGCACATTAATCATTTTTTTCTGACATTTCTGAAAAGATTTCCTGGCTTTTTATTATTTCTTTTTGTAAAATGTGAACAGAAACAGAAAAAAAAAAATAAAGCCTGTCAACATTTCCCATGGGAACTGTTTTAAGGCAAGCACAGACTACAGGTGCTTCAGTTCTTCTCCCCATTACAGACGTTAAACTTCACACAGCTAATGACACACACAAGGCTGTAATAATTAACAACACACTGCAAAGTAAGAGGCCATAAAACTAAAGCATACCTCTGTCTGAGAGCTCCAACTAAATGGCTAAATGCCTCTGAATGCCACATCATTACAATATGATGGAGTGTATTCATTCATGATGAATACAGCACATCTGTATGCAGACATCATCATCATCATTTGGGGAGCATTAATCAAAAGGTTAAATATACATTTCAAAGGTCTACCTCTAACAGGATAAAGCTCTGTACTGTATTGTTTTAAAATACACCCGAAAACTGCAGGATGAAGCGTAGGCAGATGCTCTTTAGAAAACAAGGGGAAAACTCTGACATTCGCTCTTTGTGAATAAGAAGATTGTTCAACAAAATGCAGACTGGACAAAGCTACAGCCGACTCAGCTGATATACTGGTGCTCACAGAACAAATTCATGCATGGTTTGGTTAAGAAAAGCATACACATTCCATATCTTTGCTTTTTATTTGCTTTAATTCATATTTTGAGCATGAGTTCCTGTCTAATCACTCTCTTTCAGGCTAGAGTGAGATAGAGAGCCTGCCTAAAGGCTTTTCAGACACGCAGCCATCATGTGCAGCTGATGACGTGACTCGAGAGCTCTCTGTATGTTTCTCATGTACCTGCTTGCCTGAATGTTACCATGTGTGAGTTTACACTGTACTCGCTGCATATCATACGTACCTATCTCCCTGGCTGTCAGACAGAGAGAAAAAAGCAGGTATTGTTATGCAATGGATCGACCTGCTGACAGGATGGTAGAGTCTCCTCTTCTAACCCCTTTACAATGTCTGGATGCAAGCACTTTAGTTACAAAGCAAAAAAAAAACAAAAATCAGGACTGCAGCACTTCATTCTGCCCTTAACTCCTTTATGTTGCATTTTAATTTCCAATACAGTGCTTAACAAATTTCATCCAGCATCATCAAGTGCTTTAATTTGGACTCTTTCTTTCTCAGTGAGTTCCCTACACTTCACCATTTTGGACAGGATGGAGGAACTAAATACATGTTTTTATACCCAAAATCTGACTAAAAAAGTACAAAAAAAAGAGATATTTTACATCTCAGTGAAAAAATACTGTGCTTTGTTATTTTCTTTTAGATTTTTTGAAAACAGTAAATTCATAAATACCAATACTAAGATACTAATGGTTATATTTTAGCATTAAAGATATACATTTGATTAAATAGCTTTTACATACTGGTAACCATTACAGAAACACAAAATTTAAAAAAAAAAAAAAAAGGTAATCAGCAATACTATTAATATAGGGCAGCGGCAACAAACACCTTACACTGGGTGGGGGTCTAATAAATTTGTTAAGCGCTGTATATCATGTTCAGTGTTAAATATGTATTAATTATTTAACGCTGCTGTTGGTCTGATTTCATTTATTGATGAGTCCCTGGAGTGATGTTTCATTTTGAGCTCAGTAATGTCACAACTGATTCATAAGGTAAATATAGTTAATAAACACCAAATCTTCATAACATTTACATTAATAGCTGACTTGACCAATGAAGAGTACACACACACACACACACACACACACACACACTCACAATGACATAACTACTAATTAGCCGCTGGAGGATATGTTTAATGGGTATTTAATAACTGCAAACATTAACTTGTTAGTGAATTGTATATTAACTTTAAACACACCTATCTTCCTCAGGTGACTATTTACGAACAACGAACCCACACTAATACTTCCAGGATATAGCCCTCGCCTCTTTCTGAGGTTTACCTGAGAATAAAGGGCGGACAACCAGAGCAGGGATACGGTAACGTGTCCAGTCGCTTTCCGGGCAGCCAGGTGAGTCCTACCTGGCGGTTCGGTGAGTCCTCGTTATTCCTTCACAGCATACCAGAGGTGAGATGACAACACGCTAAACTGTGGAGCCAGCTCCTCTTCTTCAGGTCTCCTCTGGGTGAAATGTGAGAAGCATGGTCCTCCTGCTGCTCCAGCATGGGCGGGACAGATCCAGGGAAGACTATAAAACCTCCACAGGGTTTAGAGAACAAGGGACACTGACAGGAGGAAACCCGGCTTAGAGCTCCTGCTGTTGGGCAGGAGAGAAGCAGCACCGTAACCTGAGGCTGGACTGACTGACTCCAGGTCAGCAGGTGAACCAGCAGTCTAATCACAGCATATACACTATATTGACAAAAATATTTGCTCACCCATCCAAATAATCAGAATCAGGTGTTCCAATCACTTCCATGGCCACAGGTGTATAAAATCAAGCACCTAGGCATGCAGACTGCTTTTACAAACATTTGTGAGAGAATGGGTCGCTCTCAGGAGCTCAGTGAATTCCAGCGTGGAACTGTGATAGGATGCCACCTGTGCAACAAATCCAGTCGTGAAATTTCCTCGCTCCTAAATATTCCACAGTCAACTGTCAGCTGTATTATAACAACGTGGAAGTGTTTGGGAATGACAGCAACTCAGCCACGAAGTGGTAGGCCACGTAAACTGACGGAGTGGGGTCAGTGGATGCTGAGGCGCATAGTGCGAATAGGTCGCCAACTTTCTGCAGAGTCATTCACTACAGACCTCCAAACTTCATGTGGCCTTCAGATTAGCTCAAGAACAGTGCACAGAGAGCTTCATGGAATGGGTTTCCATGGCCGAGCAGCTGCATCCAAGCCATACATCACCAAGTGCAATGCAAAGCGTCGGATGCAGTGTCCATGCTCCCAACTTTGTGGGAACACTTTGGAGGTAGCCTCTTCCTCTTCCAACATGACTGTGCACCAGTGCACAAAGCAAGGTCCATAAAGACATGGATGACAGAGTCTGGTGTGGATGAACTTGACTGGCCTGCACAGAGTCACGACCTCAACCTGATAGAACACCTTTGGGATGAATTAGAGCAGAGACTGAGAGCCAGGCCTTCTCATCCAACATCAGTGTGTGACCTCACAAATAGGCTTCTGGAAGAATGGTCAAAAATTCCCATAAACACACTCCTAAACCTTGTGGACAGCCTTCCCAGAAGAGTTGAAGCTGTTATAGCTGCAAAGGGTGGACCGACGTCATATTGAACCCTATGGATTAGGAATGGGATGTCACTTAAGTTCATATGCGAGTCGAGGCAGGTGAGCGAACACTTTTGGCAATATAGTGTACCACTTGTACAGTGTTCAACACTTTAGTTTTCACACATTCATTCTGAAATGAAGCATGATTTTTTTTTTATTATTTGCCTTCTTTTTCCATTTTATTTTTCAGTGCTGCATTATACAGAGAGAAAAAAAACACAAGTGGACTTCTTAAATGGCTTTTCTTCAGCTACATAATTGCTGATGATGGATTTCTGAAAAATAGCTCTTTAAAGTAGTCTTCTTGACTGCTGTAACATTAACAAGGCACATTAAGGTATATAACATACCAATAATAATCTTTTGAAATGACTGGAATAGCTGGAAAACATTACATTTAGATTTAATGAATAGTCTCCAACCCTGCTGCAGTGATCACATTGAGTGTATGTCCCAATGTCAAGACAATTACCACAAAAATCACACTAAAATGACCTTTATGTCACCTAACCTGACATTAATTAACTCTCTGGACTTCCAAAGAGTCCCTGATTTATTTGCTTCTCAAATGTTAGCGCTGTTTTCTTTGACTTAAGTGATAGTACCTGAATATCTTTGGGCATTAGACTGCTGGTTGGACAAGACATATCATCTGAAGATGTGATCTTAGTGTGCAGCATGTAATGATTTATTTTTTTAGACTATCATTATTCAATTAATCAAGATTTCTTATTAATGACAATAATCACCATTTGCTCCGCAGACCTCATGGATCTATCTGTATTAAGTTGTATGATTAGCTATTAGCTTTGTTAACTGAACCCACGAAGAAGAGCAGCAAAAAAATAGGAATCTGAGGAACTATTTACACATAAAAACACTTGTTGTAGACATCAGGCTACATATTTAAAGGAGTGAACCCATGTAATCTGAAGTGAGGTTACCACTGACTGCTCCAATCCATATTACTGGGACACCAGGACATCTCATTAAACAGTTTCTACCTTTGTGTATCAGTTTTCTAATAGCTTATTCTATAGGAACCTGTGCCACTTATCAGGATGATATAAACACACATGTAGGTACTGTATATATAACATAGTGTGAAGATATTCCCACTGTGTGACAAGCAGCTACCAAAGAAAAAGACCAACTGCAATTCAAGGTGTCAAAGTATCCCTGTCTCTCTCCACGTATGGATGTATTAGCTACATTTCTGAAGGTCCCCTAAGGCAAAAGAACATAAGTCCACAGTTAATGTAAAGCTGCATGATGAAGACATGAGAGGAGAAAGAGCCGAAGAGGCTCTTCAAATGGCAGTGTGTCCCAAACAAATATGACGCTCTAAATCGTTGATGGCTCTCATCCAAAACCATCCGATGGAACAGCTTGAGTGAGTTGTATGAAGACAGCCTAGTGTGATGTCAGTGCAGAGTGATTTCCTGTTCCTCATCTTCGTCATTGTATTCAGCGGCCGAATCGTCTTCGTTTTGCCGCAGTAATGGCAACTCCAGCTCTGGGCTCTTACTGTTGAGCTGCCTGAGAGACGGTCCTTTATCTGAAGACACATATCACAAGGTTGAGCTTCACTGAGTTTGACAATAAGAAAATATGTACCTGCTGAAGAGGGAAGGTTACTTCAGTCATCTTAAATCCAACGTTAATTTTACATCACATTATTATAATATAATAATATCATACTATATTAAGGGAAAGTACAAGCGGGACTTTGTGATATCAAAACTTGTTTGGAAGCCAGACTTGGTCCAGAATGGGAATTACACAAAAGGGATTTAAATCATAAATTAGAACACAACAGGATAAAATGTCCATTATTGTCATTATATAGTTTTACAAAGAAATTGTACAGCTTCTCCCTTTCCAGCGCACAAGAATAAAAACAAGTATAAAACATGAAATAAGTATGAAAAATAAGTATATAAATCTTAGAATATAATACAAAAATAAGAATAAATTCTCTTATATACAAATATGAAAAAGAAAATTAATTTAGAAGTTTAGTTTAGAAGAAGAAGTCGTAGACATGTTGTGTACAGTAGTTAAACACTTGAAATGAAAAATAGCTTGCACATTCATAGATTCTGGAATCTTCAATGAAATTGATGTTAATTAAAAAAAAAACCCTTTTATGTTGTTTTTAAAAAATCCAATCAGATAAAATCCAGAATCAAGACGAGCTTCATTTCTAAGGATTTTGACAAGCTAATGGTACTCACACTGAACAGAAAAGAAAGAATAACAATTAAAATAAGGATATTTTCTACACTTTTGTACTAGAGCTGTTATAATAATTGGAGAATTGTTGTAATATTTGCAGTAATAGAAAGTAATAGAAATTATTATTATAATTATTATTATTATTATTATTATATATTAAGCAGAATATTTTATATATTATCGAGCATGTCTGCAGGTTGTATTTTTAACATTTGATTTCATTCTTGCTGTTATTGCTAATAGAACATAAACAATAAAATCAACACAACACTTACTTTTGGAATAATAAGTCTTGAGTCCCACATGCAATGAAATGCCACACAGACACACGATGAATCCCAGCCAGTTCAGCATGCTCATTTTGTCTCCCATCAGAGCTGCTGCCAAGAGCAGAGTACAAACCTCCTGCAGGAAAACAAGAATCAATGAAAAAAATAGTATTAGATCTCAGATCCTCAGCAAAACGGAACGGCCCAATGAGGTTAAAACTCCCCCAGAAAATTGTGTGTTGGCTTAGAATCATCACACATCAAACTCAAAGCTTTGTTGGCTTCATTTGACTGACTGATAAAAAATATTATACATAATTCTAAAGTACCTTAAAGATCCCTGATATGGATAGGGTGAGGCTGGAGGTCCGGGAGACTAGCAGGAACTCGGAGAAGCCTAAACCGAAGGCCAGTAAGCCACCGATACTCAGTGTGACGACTGAATACAGGAGAGGTGAGAGCTTCGACACCCGGAATAAATGCTCTGAGGTACTGAGGCTCAGCCCTGGAAACAAGAGGAGAATCCACAGGGCTCAAATTAATTGAAGAGCTTATAGACAGTGAAGGAGCTTGTGAATGACACACTTTATCATTAAATGACACTGATAGGGGGTATCTGTAGGTGGCGATTCACTGAAAAGACAGAGAGAAGCATACCACTTTAAAGATAAGATGAGATGAGATGAGACAGTCCTTTATTAGTCCCACAAATTGGGAATTTGCATTGTTACAGCAGCCAAGTGGATAGTGCAACATTACAAGAAGTAAGATATAAAAATAAGAACATAGGGAGAAAAACAACCAAGTGGAAAAAAACTAAAAACTAAGGCATCATTTCTTCCACACACACACACACACACACACACACACACACACACACACACACACACAACATTAGTGAACACAGTGGAACGACTGGTGCAATAAAAAGAACTGAAAAGATTTGAAATTGTACACTAATAGATAAGAAATGTAAGAAATGTCCACTGTACTCTGACTGTAAACAAGTTCAATCTCACTCTCATAACTGCCAAAACTCATATAATGCACAGTTGCACACTACAATTATTGGAGTATAAAAAAATGGAGCTCAGAAAATGTTGTATCTGCATGTATCTCACATGAAAACCAAGCAAACAACTCGCAGCTGGCAACCTGGTACAACACTCAGCTGTTCGCCACACCCTTAATTATGCCTAACCTTGAGGCTGAATATAACTTCAACACGTGGGTAATATAAAAATTCACCCTCTGTACAGTTGTTATGAGCAGGCTGGGAGTCTATGGAGATTGACTGACTTTTGGAGCCTCAAGTGGAATTTTGCAGAACTTCAGTTTTTGTCACTTCCTTCTTGGCTTCATTTTTCAGCACCAGACGTTGCTGCTTGGTCATACGTAGCTTATTGTTGGGGGCTGAATTCAGCTCTAAAGTAATACCTGCAGACATTATTCTGGGCTGAAGAAATCATCTTAATGGCACTTGACTATTAGCAGACCCTGATGACACTTTATCAGTTTTATGAGGAAAGTTTACTGCAGTGATAAGAGAGACTATGTCCAACCACAGCTTAAGACTATACTCACCTTCATTATACAGGAACAGAGGAAAGAGACCAAGGAACATGAGAGGTTGGAGGTGGTACATGGCGTCTACTGGGTTCTGAAGGCCTGCAGGAAAGCGCAGCAGAAAAAAGAAGATCGAGGAGGAGTTTCATCTTTTTTTAAAAATCAATTTGTGGCACAGTGAACAACACAAATTCAGAAAATGTCAAGTTATATTTAATTCTGATCTTCTGGTTTTAATCGCAGGAATGTTAAACAATGTATTCATCATCTACTCTTATAAAAAAAACATGATCAATATAGTATGATTCTTCCTCTATCAATTCATTCAAGGTAAGAGGGTTGTCAGGTGTATCACAAAATGACTGTTAACTTATCTCAGTGGATTGCTGCAGTTGTGTGGAAGCAGATATCATATTTGAATCTATGTATTCGTGTGGCTAAAATGCCCACAAGCAAAGTGACGACAGCAGGACTGCTCCACATGTATGATTTTCAATATGACAATGACTCGACACTGACCCAGCTCTGCTTTCTGCATGAGGACCTGAGTGAGGGTCCAGCGGATCCCGCCTATGAAGGACGCCAGCAGCACCATGATGAAGCCCTCCATGTTGAACTGAGTCGACTCAAATGTAAACATAAACAGACCGCTGGCGATCAGCAGGACCACCAGGATCAGGAATGGGTTCTGGTTCAAAGAGACAGAGGAGAAAGAGAACTGATGATGAGAAATGACAAGCAGGGAATAAAAACATAACATAACATAACAGAAAAATGGGTATATATACACGTTTCATCACTCAATATTTGCTTTTAATTTGGTTTCCTCTTGAATACGTGCATGATCTGCCATGTTTTTTGAGACTGATGCCCAGAAGAGTCTGTCCAACATGTCACCACTTCATCTTTTTATTCTGTTAGTCATTTGCCAAATATGTTAGACATATCTCCCCTGCTAGTGGGTCATATGTGATGGATGAGAGGGATTACTTCACATGTATCAGTCACCTGTTGCTTTTTAGGAAAGTCCTACTAATTGTGGCTTCTCCGCTGAATATACATTTGAGCTCTGGTTGTGGTTGGTAGTAGACAAAGTTTGAAATCTTTCAGTGATCACCACTGAAAAAAGATAATTATTGTCAACATGGCTTCAGATATTCTTTATACAGAAGTAGGGTCCTACTTAGGGCCATTGGCAGGTTAACATTGCAGGAAATTGTAAACAAATTATCCTTGGTGATGTGTGGTGACCAGCTGTTAAATGAGCTGAAATACCACATGAAACCCTTTTATATCTAACTGCACTCACAGCTGCAGATGCTGATGCTGATGAGATGAGAAGATGATGCTCAGTTTAAATGAATGAAGGTAGAATCAACTTGACCAAAAAGAGAACACAGCAATTGTTTTGGCACACTGTGCTGCCATTCACTTCCACTGCTGCATTATGCAACAAATGCATGTGATGTTACAAAAACATTTCCTCAATCTTATTGAACTTCCTGCAAAAGCATTTCCTCTTGCATGCAAACAGAGACTGTGCGACAATTGCAAGAGGAAATAATTAAAGTAATGCCACTGAAGGGACTCTTTAGAGGCTGAGAGGCTTTGTGTGGTGAACACATTATTTCCACAAATGCTTGAAGGTGCAAAAGACTCACTGGCTCCTCAAGTTTAAAGACCAGGGAGAAGAAGAGGATGAAGAGTACTGCTGAGGATTTAGTCATGGTGTACCTGAAAAGATACAACCACACAAAGGAGCGGAGCAAATACTATATTGATAACACATTGTTCATAGTGAAATAGTGCCTGCTATAAAAAAAGCCAAAGCAACAAACTTACAAGCTAATGGTGATGAAGAGAAAGCTCCAGTTCGAAAGTCCAATATCCAGTGCTGTTGCCAGGGCTGTGTAAAAGGGACACAACGGAGGACTTTTAGAAGACAAACACCTTGCAATGTTGCATCTGCCAATTCTGAATAAGAATATTAGTTATTTCACCTTCCCATGTATAACAAGTTTAGGTTTTAAACTGGAAGACTGCATTGGATTTTTACTAATTAAAGGCAACACAAAAATGAATCATCCAATCCTGTGTGTCTGCACAATGAAAAACTTTAAGTTTCAGTATATAAACAAACCAGCTCATGTATGATAATTGCTATCTTCAACTATGGTAATGGTGTAATATGGACTTCAGTCAATGTACTCTTCACTGAAAGCTTAGTCAGTGATCATGATAAGAGATATCAGTCCCTTTTCCAGCGACCTGCTCTCTGAATACTGTGTGCTGTCTTCAGTGAGGAAACACTCTACGCTAAATTCTCACCTGTGGGAGACACTTTGTGGAGGTAATTTGTACAGCTGAGAGTGACGCGTGGTTTTCCTGTCCACCAATGCATGACCCGACGTGTTAGAGCTGACAGACAGAAGTTCATGGAGAGGTGCACTAACGTCATGAAGAGGGGATAGCGGAAAGCCTGAGAGAGAAATGAACAGCACAGGGTCATCTAGAATGATCTAGTGGAGGTAGATTTTCCAGTGGGTCCTGAAGCCTGAGACACTAGATGATGGCCTACTTAATACTTCCTCCAAGATATACGTCGATCAAGCATAACTCTATGACCACTGACAGGTGAAGTGAATAACATTGATTATCTCTCCATCATGGCACCTGGGATATATAAGGCATCAAATAAACATTTTGTCTTCAAAGTTGATGTGTTAGAAGCAGGAAAAATTGGAAAGTGAGTTTGACAAGGACCACAGTGATGGCTAAAGGACTGGGTCAGATCATCTCCAGAAGTGCAGCTCTTGTGGGGTGTTTCTGGTCTGCAGTGGTCAGTATCTATCAAAAGTGATCCAAGGAAGGAACAGACAGAGTCACTGATGGCAGTGGGGACTGAAGGCTGACCCTGATGCTCTGATCCAACAGACGAGCTACTGGAGCTCAAACTGCCAAAGAAGTTAATGCTGGTTCTGATAAACAAGTGTCAGAATACACCGTTTGTTGCATATGGACCTGTTTGGCAGAAAAAGGAGGATCACAGTATTAAGCAGGTGGTCATAATGTTATGCCTGATCGGTGTAAACATTTTTTTACAGATGATTCCCATTAATCATCTCAAAGAAAGCCATGCATGCCCTGTGCAGATGGTCTTATTGAATAACCAAGAAGAAGACCTTCATTTACCTTCATCAGCCATTTGTTATAGAAGGTGATGCCTATAGAGAAGGCATAGTAAAGGAGGACTAAGCCAACAGTGCGAAGCCCTCGGCACAGGAACTGGACAGGACACGCCATACAGGGTTGCCAGGTCCAGAGGAGATCCAGAGAAGAGGGCTAGTGGTGTAAGAAGATCATCCCTGGACTGAGCCTGAACCACATCGTACAACTTTACAGAGGAGAAAGAGGGGGGAGGACAGAGAGACACCAGGTAACAGCTGTGTATAGTAATATTACAGCTTAACGAGCAACGGTAGCCAGTTAGTTATCAGTTATAAACAAACCTGCTGCCATGTGCGTCAGCTTAGTAACCATCAACTGAACCACCAGCTGGAGGTTAAGCCCAAGATAACAAAGAGCCAACAAGCTACTAAACAGAACTTTCTATTATTAAATACACGGGCTCATATTAGCTGATGAACTCATTGATGTAACGGCGACACTCACCATATGGTTGCTTACCTAACTAACGATAACTACGTTATAACTTGCACGACTGGTACACACTAGCATATAAACCGTTATTGTATTGTTGATATATGCTAGTTAAAGCTAATATTAGCTAACTATAAAAAAAGTAAATAACGTCTTATTTCTCGATGTGGAAAGTCCGCTCCATTATCACTCGCCTCCTCCAGCAAATAGTGAAAATACTTCATGGTACGTGTCATTTTCATATGGTGACACCCCCACACAGAACTCCATTGATCAAACATTCCACTCGTAAGAGCCGATTGTGTTTCCAATCTATAAGTCACTTTACGTTACACCCCGATACATTGCTTGAATCAGCGTGAGCCATTTTTTAATTCGGCATCCACATTTCCCACCAAGAATAAGTATTATTGAATACATTTTGACTTTTTTGGTTGGCATCACTGACTACTTTTCCGGTAAACAATCACACCGCCAAGCGCCAAATATCCAGTTAAAGAAATGAATACTCACGCAGCTTGTGAATTTACAATGTTATATTAGCAAAGTGTTAACGTTAGTCATACCAGAATGATGCAGACCTAACATTAGGTCTGGCTATGATGGACTGTAGGCGAAGATCCACAGATACGCGGATATGTTAAATTGCCATCTTTTTAAATTGAGTTTGGTCTATAGATATTACAACGCGTACCAGTAACAAACACAAGGACAGAGACAATTTAATTTAATAAAGACACCTACCGTGAGTAATGTTGACTTTGTGGCTGAGTCTACATTGTGCAGAAAGCTATCAGGGGGCAAGAGGGTTGAAGGGAAAACACCACAGGGGGCGGTGTGTCCCAAAACTACCGCTGTTCTCTGTTCTCCCTGAATCACTTCCGCAGTCGAGGAAATGGGCGGAGTCTACAAAGACTACATCCGGTTGTTTTCCTGCGCTGAGCTATAAGTTGACGTTGTTGGCTCGAAATTGCGTGTTCTGTGCTACTAGACAGGTAAAATGTTATATCACCATGCCTTATAGTTCATACTCAGCGCTAAGGTTAGTAATGCCTCTAAGTTAAACCAACATATCCGTGTGTTTTCCAGCAGAATGGCGGACGAGGAGGACGAGACTGGCTTCGACGAGGAGTTGGAGGACGGTTCCGGCGGAGTAGATGTCGGCCACGGGAAGAGGAAGAGGCTCTTTTCTAAGGAGCTCCGGTGTATGATGTACGGGTTTGGAGACGACCAGAACCCATATACCGAGTCTGTGGATATTCTGGAGGACCTGGTGATCGAGTTTATCACGGAAATGACCCACAAAGCAATGTCTATTGGACGTCAGGGTCGCGTCCAGGTGGAGGACATAGTTTTCCTCATCCGGAAGGACCCCAGAAAGTTTGCCAGAGTCAAAGACCTGCTGACCATGAACGAAGAGCTGAAGAGAGCCCGCAAAGCTTTCGACGAAGCTAATTATGGCTCATAACATTTCTTTTTTTACTGTCCTGGGGATATTCACACGTGACATGTTGTTTTTAGTAATGTTAGTAGCGATGTTTATTGTTTTATATGGTAGTATGACAAACAATGGCTAATGTGCTGTAAGGATACCTGGTGTCAATCTGTCTGCGACTGTCTCAATAAAGAAACTAAACGTTACTCATCGGTGTAATATGGCCACTTTAGTACGAGAATATTCCTCACCTGCCATCATGAAACTGCAGATCCTTTAAAACAGCCAACACACTAGTTTACAGCCATCAAATCATCGATAAAGGAGCTTGGGTCAATGTTAAAATGGTGACAGGAGCTGCAACCTTAAGTCCACTATCTGAAAAAGAATTTCCATGGTTATCTCATTAAGAAAGAAATGTTAAATTATCTTATTCTTGTTATTTACATGTGAAGATTTGTAGTTTTCTCAAGTCTACAATTACAGTTAAAGATGTCTCCTTTGACTCTGAGAATGTGTGATGGAAATCTTAAACTCCATCAATCCATTATCTACCGCTTATCCTCACATAGGGTCGTGGGGGGGCTGGAGCCTATCCCAGCTGTCTTAGGGTGAAAGTCAGGGTACACTCTGGACAAGTCGCCAGTTCATCACAGGACACATAGAGACAGACAACCACTCACACTCCTACGGGCAATTTAAATCAGCCTAATTAATCAATATCCCCATGCATGTTTTTGGATGGTGGGAGGAAGCCGGAGTATCCGGAGAGAACCCACACAGACAGGGGGAGAACATGCAAACTCCACACAGAAAGGCCCCGGGCCGGGCATCAAACCTGATACCTTCTTGCTGTGAGGCGACAGTGTTAAACACTACATCACCGTACCGCCGCCTTAAACTCTTTTAAGACTTTTTTTATAGACATCATGATTTATTGATTAACCTAGAAGTTAGTCTACTGATCATTCGATACTGAAAATAACAGTTAGATGCACGGTAAATGTTGACGTTTGAAATTATTTGCAAAAGCAGGAAATTTCACATGCTTCAACCCTTATGAAACTGCATGATGATGTTACATAACCACAGTCAAGAAGCTAGCCAAAATCCTGGACCTGCACGTCTGAGCAATTCCCTGGTAAGTACTAAATTAATCATTCAATGAATTAATTGTTTCCTCTCCTGTATAGTAAATATGCACCCAACTTGTGACAGCAGCCACTCCAATCTGAAAAGGCCACAGTCTGTTCAGTACAAAATGTAGTGATTAGGACCAAACCTGCTGTGGTTCAAACAAAATGGACAAAAAGAAGAAACAAACGGATTTTATTTATATTCCTCAAAACAAACTTTTTACACAGACCAACTACAAGTGAGCATGAGTTAATTCATTTATTCTCTTCAAGCAAATGACTTCTTTGTACAGTGAAGTGGTTGAATGAATTGGTCTAAGCAGCAGGTAACAGGCTGCTGTTCTATCTAGATCTACATCTAGATCAGAGCTTTACCAGCAGGATGGAGGGGGTCACTGATGACAAGTGTCTCTCTACACATGCGTACCGCTAAAAGGTGTGTGTCACGGGGTTCATCACGCAGCGTCATAGGCTGTCTGCATTCACAAGCGAGCTGGGGAAGAGTGTAGCCCCCCAGTGACCCCCGCCGAGTGTCCTAGCTGTCTGTTGAGGGTGACTGTGAGGACGGAGAAGAGAGGCAGTGAACCAGGTGGACAGGGAGGGAGGAGAGGGAGAGTTGGAGTGGGCCAATGAGGGTTCACAGGGAGGAGGAGGAATGTCCATGAGTCTTTCAGGTTTTACTGCACATTCTCCATCATCTTGAGGAATTCTGTTCAGGAGAAGAGTAAGGGGACAGTGTCACCGACATGGGAAGATACCATGACAACCATCAGCAGCAATGAACTGATTTTCTCTCTGATCTTGTGTTATTTTAGACTTAAAAATGGATAACTATTTATTAATTCATAAAAAAACATTTTAAAAAACACTGACCTCACCATACTATTAGCCTACCAGACAGTATAATATGATGAAATAATTAATCATAAACTTAAGGTCTTCACCAGCAGCAGCATTACGCACGTACCGTCAAAGTCGAGCATGCCGTCAGAGTTCTTGTCTCCGTCCTTCATCAGCTCATCAATCTCATCCTCTGTGATGGCCTCGCCGGTGCTGCGGATGATGAGGGCGAACTCCTCTCTGTCGATGTAGCCGTCACCGTTCCTGCGCAAAACAGACCATAATGAGAAACACTGCTTCCAGAAAATGAGTGCAATACACGAGTGAACCACGTTCCATATAATAATAATAATGGAGAAATAAAAGTATGCACGTACTTGTCGAACACACGGAAGCACTCTGCCAACTCTTCCTCGCTCTTGCCGGCCTGGTCCTCCTTTAGCAGCCTCACCATCATGACCAAGAACTCCTCGAAGTCGATGGTACCGCTACCTGAGGATAATAAAGAAGCCATGCCACTGATAGAATAATGGTCAGCCTGACAAAAGGCCCAACGTCCTGCGCTCCTGACAGTGCGTCTTTGCGCACACATGTACATAATTATAGAGAAAGAAAACACTGGAAGTGATTTCTGATTCATATAATGTGGGAGTAAAACAAAACCAAGAATAGCATTGTTTTAGGGGAAAAAACATCTACGCTTAAACATCGTGTACTGTCTGTGCGTAAAAGCACTCATTGTCTGTGCGTAAAAGCACTCATTGCGCACAATAGAACTGCTGTCAGAGATAGATTGTGTTATCCGTAGCTCACCATCCTCATCGACCTCCTCGATGATCTCATCCAACTCCTCTCTTGTCGGATTCTGGCCCAGCATCCTCATCACGGTACCCAACTCCTTGGTGCTGATATCACCGCCACCGTCGGTGTCAAACATGTCGAAAGCGGCCTTGAACTCTGGGGAAATTAGAGGTAAAAATTTTGACTGAAAAAAATGAATAACCCTCTGTATTAATTAATCCTTCCGTTGTTAGTTAAAATCCTGGTGGGCTGATGATCTATGGTGCTCCTTCTATAGGAGCTCATTCTATAATCTTTCTAAAATAACTGTGACTAAATTCTAAATTGGATGACTTGTGTGATAACAGCTCCGTCTCTTATATTTGCTTATATTACTGGTTTTTGGGCATAGTAACAGTACTACTAGAGTAACGCGTTACTATAGTCAGTACTCACCAGCCAGCATTTCCTCGCTCAGGTAGGAGCGGGCCTCTTGTTGCGCGTCAGTCTGGAAGAAAACAGGAGTCACCTCATCATTCACTCCACTGATCACTTAAGTTAATATATTAAGACAATGGTTTCAGAGACACATTGTCACATAATAGCGATATTTCCATCCCGTCTGTCTCCAGGATTAATTTCAAAATAATGTTATTAATAGCTAATTAAAATATAATCTGAGTCCAAACTATGGAATATATATGGAATGCATGATAGGAAATAACAGGAATATTGAGTTTTGGTGCTAATAACGGGCTTTCACAGGTTACTTGTGGCAGGAATCTTGAGCTGGGTGAAAATTAGTCGGGCTATTTCAGGCTCAACACATTAACTCGCTGTATATGGTCTGCAGACATTTAATCCCTGGAATCTGTCGCTGAAGCAGAATCCGCGCCTTCAGCCCAGCTGACACTCACAGCCCCTGCCAACCCCCATCTCAATTTTCTACCAGCAGGAGTCACATTTGCAACAAATAACTCACTCAAATATGAATTTATTTTGCATTTATTATGAACTCCATTAAACTGAAAAAAAAAATCTCAAAAACATAAGATTTGTGGAAAATAAATTTAAGAAGGGAAGCCAACAGAATCAGCTCTTAATTTCTAATCAACTTCACATGCATTTATTCCTCAATCAATACAATTACATGCTGTCATTATTATGGATTAATGTCTAATTGACTTTGAATAGTTCTTACCATGTTTGTGGATTAGCTTTTCCCCCTAAATATCCAAGGAAAGAAACCCAGAGGAGTGGTCAATCCGTGTGTACCCCAACAGAGAGACTAGACGTCAAGTGAAGATTCAGACCTACTTTAAACGGGTCAGCCAGGTCCCGCCCCCAGCCCCTCACAGGCCTCCAGATTTAGTATCCTGAACTTTTAGGGTTCTGGGGCCACGACAAGCCAATCACACTTTGGAGAGGAAAATCTCTAGTTTCTTTAAGTTGCAGGGTTGAGAATGTAAAGGAAGTAAACCCAGAGTTTAGGGTTAGGTAGAAAAATCTAGGGGAAAAGGATGGAGATGCAAAATGAATGAAGTTTTAGGGAGAATACAGAAATGCTCAGTGTGTTTGAGATGATCGGAGAATGGATGTGAGGGAGAGCTGTGGCATTATGTGAAGGAATCCAATACACTTTGATCTAATGAATGCATTAGGTTGTTCTCCATATGAGTAAAGATTGGACTGACATTCAAAAAGATGACAAAACAATTATAGAACTTGCAGCTTATCAGTACACAGTGTTGACCTCTATGTAGGCCTTAAATATAAGACAGTGGAGGGAGGGCCTATGGGTTTTGTGATGATGGTGTTTCAATCTGGGTGTGAAACTGAAACCGGTAGAAAAATGCTATGGAGTTGGACCCCATCTCACCCCACCCCCACTTCCAACCCCCTTTGGCTGTGAATAGCAGGCAGAATTTAGGTGGAGGGAGGACAAGGACGCGAGGCAAGCATCGACTCATCTCGGTGCCACATCTCCTGATAAACACAACCTGATGCTCCTTATAAGGTGGGCAGTTCCTGAAGGGAGGGCCGAGGTGAGAGGCAGGAGGAGGATAGGATGCTGAGGATGGCAGCCGCCATGAGGAAAGGGGAGGGATGTTGCCTTTGAGAAGAGGCTATATACCCAGAGAGAGACTTGTCTTTTCTAAAGGGAGAATGAACTCATCTGTTCTGTGACCGCCTCATGCCTCTAATGCTGGTCAGCTCCTGACCAGCACTTCTCGCGCTGCCTCTGGGGACAATGATTCCTGTACTGAGAGACCACCACCGCGGAGACCAATGACTGATTTAGATGGAAAATCAGTCGGAAGCGATTAGTCTAAACTAGATGAATGAAACAGGGAGAAGGCGCCAAATAGATGTAGTCAAAGTGCAGAGCGGAAGTTAGTTAGAGAGAGAGAGAGAGAGTGTGTGTGTGTGTGTGTGCGTAAAGGTAGGATGGTGGTATGGTGCATGTCATCAGTGGTATGAAAATGATGACTCTGTGGCCATGCATGTGTGTGTTTCTAAGACCTGCCCTAGAGAGATTAACAAGATAACAAAACATGCATGGTGGAATCATTTGCAAAGACGAGCTAGGAGAAAGTAGATTTATTTAGAAAGCACAGAATAGGGTGGAGAAGGTATCTAGTTTTGAGGAGGAGGAGGAGGGTGGGGGTTCGAGCTAGGGGGGTGTAGTGTTTCTGGAGGAACAGCAGCTGCAAGGGGGACAGCTGGGTGGTCGTCTCAAGGAGGCGGCCAGGGCAGAGTGCCTTCGTCTTAAAAGGTTTGAACGGATATTTATAGAATTCCTCCTCAGGGTTTCATCTGAGAAGGGGAAGGGGAAGGGTGGGGAGGGGTATTTCACTTGTATCCATTTTGACGTCTTAGAAACAACATCATATTCAAGGGTGACCAAGGAATGTAGAGCCTCATTACTGGACGTTCTCCATCATCTTCAGAAACTCTGGAGAGAGAAAAAAGAGGGCAGAAGTCATTCAACCACCAGCCCATCAGATGATGATGTCCATCACAGCGGACAAAACGTACAGGAAACTTGAGATGTTGGGTTGTGAAATCAGGGCTAATGTGATTGTAATGCTTTTACTGCATATGATGAATAATTCTTTATTCCTGTCACTCATGTCTACTTGTTTTAATTTGTAATTATTTTAAAGCTTGGACTAATATTTCTATGCCAGCTCTATGTATGTGCTCATAGACTCAAGAATCATTTTCATCCATATGTTAAAATGCCTCTGTATCTATGGACCTGTTCAGACTTGACAACAAAATCTAAATGGATCTCTTTTGGTCTGTAAATATTTCATTTGATCCCATTATGACTCTGTTATATTTGTACCCACCAAATCTTAACCTTAGAGCGAGAGAATAAACATTTATTAATTTTGTAGTACTACAGGCAAAATATTTGATAGCTCTGAACTGGAAAAAAAACTTTGGTGCCTACAATAGGAGCTTGGATCAAATGTATAGCACAGTGGATGTCAATGGAAAGAAGACTATACACTTTGAAAAATAAACTGGGTGTGTATGAAGGAATATGGAGACCATTGAGTGAAATTATAAAAAAAAGACATAAAAAAGAAGATATAGTAGGGCTTCTACAGTTGAAGAACTCTGTAAGTTTTGTTATTTATTATTATTATTATTATTATTTATTCTTATGTTTACCTTTACTTTTTCTAAAGTACCATTGATTTGTATTTTGTATCATTGTTTTATATATATATATATATATATATATATATATATATATATATACTGTATATATATATGATAAAGATAAGATAAACCTTTATTTGTCTCACAATGGAGAAATTTTCAACATATATACATATATATGTATATGTATATGTATATATATATGTATATATACATATACATATGTGTGTGTGTATATATATATATATATATATATATATATATATATATATATATATATATATATATATATATTCTAAGCTAAAAATACCAGCGAGAGAAGAAGCGTGTATGTGTGTATGTGTTGGGGGGATGTTTGTAAAATTTTCATTCATGTGTCACATTGGATAAGTGTCATTTATTGGATAACTACTCGTGCCTGTATTTCTACCTGTACTGTAATGAGTAATGCAAAGAAAAATAAAACCATTGTTCAAAAAAAGAGGACCCCTTTCTATTTCCTGTTGCAGTGATGTAGCAGCTGACTGGAAACATCAAATTAGACACTACACTTAACTGTTTTCTTTTGTTCTATATATAGCTTAATCTCACCGTCAAAATCAATCTTTCCATCTTTGTTTGTGTCTGCTTCACCGAACATCTCATCAATATCTTCCTCAGCCACCTGCTCTCCAGTGAGACGGAGGATGTCTCCGAACTCCTCCCGGTCGACGAAACCATCTCCGTTCCTGTGGATGAAAAGTAATTTTAAATTCACAGTGTGAAAACAAATCTGCTCTCTTATATGACCACATATTTATGAAAAGATCTGCTTTTTTTGAAAGATCAGGCCTTTTTTCATTAATACTTCCATATTTTAGCTATGTCAAACCAAACAATTATACACAAATGAAAACATACATATTAAGAGCCCCTGAAATGTTATATATTGGTGCTTTAAAACATTACACAATAAGCAACATTGTGTGTAAAATACTAAACCAAAGTGTATTCATTAACTCTCATAGTGACTAGGTTTCTGCCTTCAAGCTCTGTGTTTGGTCTCCACCAACACCTGAGCAGGTAGTACAGTAATGTAATGGATTTATCAGAGCTTTTACCTACAGACAACTGCTTGCCGTAGCTGGAGAAACATGGATGAGAGATCCAGAAAACCAAAACAATGAGGTGAAAGAAGGCTAAATTGTTGCTTGGAGCTGAGCTGCAGAGCTGGTTATGGTCTCTTTGAGTTTTTCACAAGGAACCACCCTTTTCAAATTACACATTATAATTAAATCAATTGTTTCTATAAAAATACAAATGGTTGCAGCTTTAAAGTGGGTTTGAACAATACTGTTTATATGTAATAATGTATAAAATGAAAAGTGGACATGAATCTACAGAGGAGAATCACCTGGATCTGCAGCTCACTTCATCTTTATGGAACTTTAAATTCAGTTTCAGCTCTTTGTTTAGCAGTTGCTCTCATAGAGTTGTATACAAATAAGCATCTGGTTGCTAATAGGGTTGTCATATTAACTTAAAGGGTGATAATATGTGATTTATGATGAAAAATTCTCTTTCTCAAGGCTAGATCATAAAACGTGATTCAGCATTCAGATGTGTCTTTCTCTGTCACATGCAGGCTCATTAGAATAAACTACCTTTGGTTCCAAAATTCTGAAAACATGTATCCATTGTCAAGATTGACAGTGTGTTGTTGTCCTGGTAATCTTTTATCACAGACTGACCAGAGTGGGCTTTTTCAGCAGGGGTCTTAAATAGACAGGCACTAAAAATGACATGTTTCAGTGAATAGACAGACAGGACGAGAATGTTTTCTGAGCGTTAAAGCAAGATGTTCTAGTAAAAACCCAAAATAATAGAATTATGCGTTATACAGTATGTCCCCTTTAGGGAACAGAATGCTTACTACAACTTTTACTGAAAGGTGATGCTTAAAGTGCCCAGAACATTTCAAAATGTAGCTCATTTGGATGTGAACTCATCTGATGCACTGACAATAATAAAACATTATTATATTATAATAATATAAGAATTATTAATAAAGTCGCTTTGTTCAGTGTTTGATGGTTTAGGCTATAAAATGCTGCCTTATTTCTATATTGTAATTCATTGGCTGTTCACAGCACAAGATAAACACACTGAATTGAGTAACATTGTGTTTGTATTAGTCTCTCTGTTAGTATTATTTCTCATACTTGTCAAATATACGGAAGCATTCTGAAAGTTCCTCTTCGCTCTTTCCAGCCTGGTCCTCCTTTAACTGTTGTACCATCATGACCAAGAACTCTTCGAAGTCGATGGTACCGCTGCCTGGGGGGTGGGGTCAAACGTCATGTGTCGGGAGGGAAACAAGGACAGAAACAAACAAACCTTTTTTGTCTTCAATTTCTGATATGTATCACATTTTGGCAGATTGTTTTGGATTATACATCATTTCTTGCTACTTCCCTTTTGTCCTTCCTTGTATTATTGTCTTGGTATTTTCTATTTACCACTACTGTATGTACTGCTCTCTGAATGACCTCCGCTAACCCATGCTTAAAGGGGCACTTCATTAATTTGCATTAACACATAAATATCAGTTTGCACATCACCAGGAATCAGCATGTGAAAACAGCTGCGTAACGCCTTCTTGTAAAATAACTTTGATGATGTGATCAGAGTTACTATGATCTCACCATCCTCATCGACTTCCTCAATGATGGCATCCAACTCCTCTCTTGATGGATTCTGCCCCAGCATCCTCATCACGGTACCCAGCTCCTTGGTGCTGATGTCACCGCCACCATCAGTGTCGAACATGTCGAAGGCAGCCTTGAACTCTGGACAAGGGAGAGAAATAGTTAAAATCCACAACCTGATTAACGAAAAGAAGAAATACAAAAGGACTGACCTGCAATCATCTCCTCAGTCAAGAAGGACCGGGCATCGCTTTGGGCGTCAGTAGGCTTAAGAGAGAAGCAAACAAGGGAAGGTAGCATGAATGAAAACAATGAAAGGACAGGTGAAGAGAGCAAGACAAGTTATGATTACCATCCGTTGTATCCATGTGCACCTACATAATGGTATGTCATTAACAGAACAGGATTAGCTCTCAGCCACACGCACAATCCAGATTCTCTTCATTTCTTTATCGTCATCTGCTATAGCACTAATATATGGTAGCGCCACACAAACGTCATCAGCAGTAACAGTTTTGGTGGAATAAAACATTGCTCCACTGAGCCAAAGAAAGCCCAATGAGAAGCCTAAAGCCAGAGAGAGAACTATTATTGACAAAGTGTCAGCCAAGGACTGGAAATAGCCTTGTGTCAGGTAAGAAGTCATGTTTAATCCTCTGCCAGCTGCCTGCACTTGTTGAATGATGGATGTTACTGTAAAGGGGAACCCCACTCACTGGTAAACATGTTATTCCCAAATGTCTGACTTTTGTGGGAAGACAGTTGAATTTTCATATTTAAACAAGAAACAAGACCCACCATCAGTGCTGGTAACAAGCACTGTTTCAATTTTCTACAACCATTATTGAGAAATGTTGACTGGAGTTGATCAAAGTTGAGTTGATCATAGCAATATTTTAGTGAGGCTGTTCTCATAGCTAAACCCACAGAATATATGTATTGCCTGGTGCAAAAGTTTTGTATGGATGGATCTAGAAGCACCCGCTGTCACAGATGAAATCAGAAATCAACATGGTGAGTCAGCCTTTGTCACAGAATTTCTTTACTTAAATTCAAGTCAAGTCAAGTCAAGTTAATTTGTATAGCCCAATATCACAAATTATGAATTTGCCCCATTGGGCTTTACAATCTGTATAGGATATGACAATAAATGTGCTCTTGATGACATTAATAACAGTCAGCCACTAGATGTCACACTCTTCTTCCTCCCCGTTCTATCACATTCACTTCACAACAAATAGTTGCAGCTAATTTTATGGTGGACTAGAGTGAAGCTCCAATCTCTAACTCTAATCTTTTCTGGCAGAGCACCATAAATTTAGATTACTTACCTACTTCCCTACTGCACTGGTGAATAAGTAACCACCATTATTGCTAAGATGCTAATGTAGCTGTTATTTTTCTCATTTAGACAGTGACAACACATTAGGTTATAAGGACCATGGCAGTTGGTAATTGTTGTCAGTTTTGTTTAAATATGCAAATTTATAGAGTTATGAGTTTTTGGGATGATTAAGCTAAGCGAGCGACTATGTACTAACATCATTTGATAGTTGTTGCCACGGTAACTATTCACTCATCCTGCAGCCTGATTGCGACATCAGCAACAAACTCTGCCATTTATGCATTTTTTTTTCCTGACAACATAACAATCATGTGATGCCTACACTGTTAAACCACAACCTTTTCCCAAACCTAACCAATTAATTTTCATGTCTACAGATTACAGGGGCGTGAGCAGGCGCACCAATTGCTCAAGTTGCTCCAAACTTGTAGAAAAATGAAAAGAAATGTAGATTAAAAAAAAGACTTTTCATAACTTATTCAAACCATTGTTTGAGCACATGATGCAGATTAAGTTGAGATGGTATTCCCCTTTAATTGCTATAGAGACCCTGTTAGATGGTAGCTCATTAGTTCACCATAAAGCTATTTTAAGATGACACTTGGGAGAGGATTAGAAAGGGATTTTGTCAAGGTGAATGTCCTAAATTGGGACACTTAGAAAAGGCAGCAGGTCTTCTCACTTTACTCAGCTGTGCACTTCCTAACTTTAGTAACGTCAATGTAAATATCGAGTAATATCATTCTGTATACAAACAGCAAAGAGGAGTTAAAGAAATTGAACAAAAGTTTACAACAACAGGTTACCAGTCAGGATTTTTTTTTTCAGCCAAAGTATTCCCCCAAAAAATCATAAATTCCAAGAAATGAAACGCAACGTGTAAAGAAATCCAGCTGATAACCCAGCTGATTCAAACAGACGAGGGCTTGCTGGGTGACTGTGTGGTTTATTTTGCTTCAGATAATAATCCCCATCTTCTGCCATCCGGTCTTTATCCTCATCAGTTGAAAACAAAAGCAAATCCTCAAAGATTCAGCAAAACTAAATTTCCTTCAGTGTCTTACCATGGTGGCCGGCTGTGCTGAACAACAGACACCAGTAACAACGACAGACGTCTGGGAAAGAAAGTGTCCCTACTACAGGGTTCAGGCAGCTTTACTCCCTTTTATAAGTGCCCTCTCATCTCACGACACTTTTACTCAAAATGATCGGGATTGGGCAAGAGGCACCCTCCGCAGAGAAGAGACAGCCAATCAAATCAAACTTTAGGTTGTGCCCTCTTACAATCTGCTGATGGACATCCCCTTGTGTGGCACACTCTCCAATCCCCCATATTTAGATAACAGACAAGCTCAATGACATTTATAAAAAAAAGAAAAGAAAACAGCGCAGGCATCAGGCAGCTGGAGGTTATTTTGGCAGAGGATCAACTGAGCATCTCAGTGCAGATAGACACTTGATTTCACATGCTGCACAAGAACAGGAGTGCATGCGCACACACACACACACACACACACACACACACACACACACACACACACACACACACACATAGATTAACACCTCCCAGCATGCACAGATTCTCTACCTCTCTCACAGTGTCCACTAACACATCTATCTGCCTGTCTCCCTGTCCTCACTGCAGTGGACTTGCCCTTGCACTTATGACATCTGTAACCTAAGAGGCGTGCATGGACTTATGATCTCACACAGCTGTACTCCATCTTTAACTATTTTACCTATGGGTGTCTCACCCCGTCAACAAGTAAATGCACAAAAGCCTCTCATATGAGTCTAGAACAGCTTTGGTCCAAATTTCCTGTCAGCTACTTCATCTATAAATATTGCAACAGGAGATAAAAAGGGTCCATTTATTTTGTGAAGTTTGAAAAGGTATAACCACAAACAGGCAACCCATAATTTGTGTGTCAAGCAATCACAAGACTCAATAAAGAGCCTAAATGAAAACGTAACTCTTCAGGTCCTCTGATCCAGAAGTAAAGAAACACTTAAAATCAATTTATTTTTTCCCATAGTTTGTTGATATTATTATTTTTGTTGATACATGATTTAAAATAGGAGTTTGCTTTTGGCTTTCCCCTCATCCATGAACAGTGGCCTCCTAGTGAAAATCCAGTGATTGTTTGACACATTCATCCACTCTGACCTCCTCCCTACATAGACTTGTGCTATGATTAGGAAGGTATATGTATAGGTCAAAAATCACTTAAATGGAAAATCTGTATCCCTAGAAACACAATTTAACAAAGTAGTTTAGGTGTATGAGAACATCATTTTGAAGAGACTGGGCTGCTAGATAAGGATGGTAGTTTTTTGTGAGACAATCTAATGTTGTTGTTGATGAAATGCAGCCTTAAACTAACATCCTTTACGAAAATTTCTACACTTTCAGGGGTTAAAGGCCACAGCTTGACAAAGGAGGCGAGTCTATGAGCGAGCTGAGGGGCTGCCGTTAGATCAGACAGGTCGGTAAAGTCAGCAGGACAGAACACTGTTTGCAGAAAATTGTAATTAACACTTACATCTTCATGCCAACATGCTCACAATTATGTAGCTGAAATTTAGCATGATTTGTTTAGCATGCTCACCATCTTAGTTTAGTGCATTAAGATGCTAACATTCGTTAAGTATTGCACTGACATACTTGCCTAGACTCTAATATCAAATGCAGAGCCCCAAGGATTCCTTTCCACTTCAGACCACCAGGTCAGCTGACAGGCGCGTCAATCCAGGATTCAATCCAAGAGTCAATCTGAGAGTATCGGCTGATCTTGGTGTACACTCTGGAATTTTAAGCAGTAAGGCTGCGCAGTTTGTCAGTTCTTTCACTGGAAATCTATTTATGCCTGCAGCACTGTCTCATTGGCTTCGAAACAAAAGCAGCTGTGGTTGCTCATAACTTCTGTCACCCTGAATAGAAAGTGTACTCCTCCATAAAGTACCTGGTAACAAATATGAAGCATTCTGCACACATTTTTATTAAAAAGATCATATTTCTAGCAGCTTGAGATGCGCATTAGGTGTGGGACATTGATACAGGAATATATTGCATTTCTTCCTCTTGCGATATGTTATTGACACACTGCCACAAAATATCAATAGTTGTATTCAGCATACAGTAGCAATAAACGGCAGTACTTCTGAAAAGAAACTAGTTACACCTACTAATACCCTGTACCACTGTACCCTGATAGCCAGGGTTTCCGGTCAACACTTTATTTGTCCAGTGGTTTGATTTATGATCAAATATAGCATTCCCAACAGCCTTAGCTATAGGATGTGTTTCATGCAAATATACAAACAAACCATGCCATGCCATGCAAGCATTCTAAACCACAGCAAGGGATCCAAATTAAAGAACTAAACATGATGTGCCCTCGAATGGCCCATGTTTTCTGATCTGATGCCATTCATAATAACCAAAATTTAGAACTGTAGCAAGAAATAACAGTTAAACTTCAGCAGGCTAGCATTGTCATTATGTAACATTTAACTCACTGCACTGCAATTTCACATCAAGCACAGGTTTTAACCTAAAAAAATCATACCCACCCGTGAAATATCCATCCATCCATCCATCCATCCATTATCTACCGTTTATCCTCACATAGGGTCGTGGGGAGGGCTGGAACCTATCCCAGCTGTCTAAGGGCGGAAGGCAGGGTACACCCTGGACAAGTCTCCAGTTCATTACACATAGAGACAGACAACCACTCACACTCACACCTATGTCCAATTAACCTAATCCCCATGCATGTTTTTGGATGGTGGGAGGAAGCCGGAGTATCCAGAGAAAACCCACACAGAACATGCCCACGCCACACAGAAAGGCCCCTGGCTGGGAATGGAACCCTCTACCTTCTTTCTGTGAGGGAACCACTGCACCACTGTGCTGCCCACCAATACGCACTTGCTCATGGTATGCTCATGCTCATGTTGGTCATGGAAGAGGGCCCAGCCATAACAGCATAACAATCTCCATTTTTTTATTTATTGTATAGAGGGGACACATTTCTACTTAAGTGGAAACTCACTGGGCCTCATTGACAGGAATGCAACACAGCAACACAAAAAATGTTCACCTCAGCCAGTGTGCATAGTAGTCAATGTGGGAAATTGCAATACAGATTTTTTTTCGCATCACAAACAGCTTTTCAGCTTAAACAGGCAGCAGGGTTCACCTGCTCTCAGCATTTAGTAGATATTGCAATTTTGAATTCATTCGCTTTCTAATGACACACCTGCTGCTCTCACATTTAAGCCTCCCTTCCTCCTCCCCCTTTGTTTTTCCTCCCTTGTCCACTCTATATGTCACCCTCTATATGGCACACCTTTTTTATCACCTTTCCACTATTCTCCATGGTTTCATCCACACCATCTCCTCTTTCCATCTTAACCTCCTCTCACCCTCTCAGTCTTCACCACTGTCTTTTCCTGAGGGAGGTCAGCCTCCATGCTGTCCAAGTTATGTCATCGCCTTCATTGAGTGCCTGATTGACGGCACCAGCTGATGCTATGCCTGACTCGAGTCTTTTTTCCAGTTGGGTCTGGATATGGAATGTAAAGACAATTTTGGTCTGCAGAGGAGGAACAGAAGACCTAGAGGAAATCATTGTTCCTCTTTTTATTATTTGTCTTTTTCTCTTTGATTCTCCTCCTCTTTCCTTCTTCTCCTCTACCTCCTTCTATTCCTGGACATTCCTTGGGGTAGCAGCTGAACCCTGTAGACAAACACACCCTATATAAGGCTGGAGGTATGCCATCACTCCTCCCCCTCCAGCCCCCTATCCCTCCAGCCTGATCCCTCCTTCGCTTCTCCGATGCCTCTCGTTGCTGTTCTTGTCACCTTCGTCATCGTCCCTTCTGGCTCCTCTGTGCAAAATCCCATGCCATTTTATTTTTTTTCTGCAAACAATGTTAAGAATAAAACCACAGTGGCAGTTCTTGGATACATGGGCCGTCCGCCAGGATCAATGCCTGAAATGATTGATGCAGTTAAAACGACCAGAGACTTATTTATTGTGTAGTTTTACAGTTCAGGAATAGTAGGTTTGGATTCAGATGCAGAAGACACTCACATGGTGGCAGCATGTGGAGTTAACTTATTTAATGGTGAATAAAGTACAGTGCAGTCCAAAAACAGACCAGTGCTTTAAAAACAATTAAAAGCAGTGTATCAAATGCGTACAAACAAATGAATACAATTCATAGGCATAAAACTCTCTCATAAAAGTAAATAAATAAATGAATAAATACATAAAACACAAAAACAAAGGCATGGTAACAAATAAAAACAATTTAAAGTTGATCATAGATAACAGAGAAAAAAATCATTAGCTCAATTAAGTCAACTTTATTTTAAAGTTTAACTTTTGGCTGAAAAAAAAAATCATTAACTCATTAAGTCAACTTTATCTGTATCGCCCAGTATCACAAGTCACACATTTACAATACAAGAGTAGTGCGCCATAGAATTCCATTATCGATTAATGCCAACAACACTGACACAGTATCAGTACAGTATCTGGCATAAATTGATGTCAAGTCAGTCAAATATATTTTCTTTTCTACAAAACCCATAAGCTGGGCAGTGGTAATCAGCATGTTGAAAGTCCTAGATAAACTAGTCAGACTACATGGCTTTATGTTGATATACATTTTGTTGGTTTTAATCTGGCCTTTTGTTTTTTGTAATTGTTTAACATGCCTTTTGTGCAGCTTGTTAATTATTGTTAATAGTGTAAGGGCAGAGAACTTGGTGGGTGGTTCAAAGACCTAGAATTACTGCTGCTGTGACCTAATAGTAAAGTGACAGGCAATGTTAAGCACCACATGAAAATCTTGCTATACAAAGACCCAGTAAAATATCATAAATATCACCTTTCAGTTAAAGATGCAGTAGGTGAGTTTAAAGTACATTTGTTATCCATCAGTGGTTGAAGAGAAAACAACCCAAACAGGTTAGGTTTCTTCCAGTAAGACATTAGCACTACTCCCTTTTGACCTGTTTATTATGATCACGCTCCTCTTTGTTATCATCATATTTTTATGCACATAAAATTGTTGACCGGTAAACCAAAGGAAACACATTTCATTATGTAAATCATTTTTAACTGTCAAACAGTCAGAAAGAGTTACCGCAATGTGTTATCAAGTGCAAAATGGGAACAAGGAAATCAATCCCTTCTCAATATCAGTGAATGCTTTGTTAGCATTCATCGTAGAGATCTGTGGTATGCAAGAATGAGGAAGTCTCAGAGCATTCACAAAAAGGGAACACAGTCTCACGGTCAGACAGGTACAGACTCCACCTGAGGAGCTTAAAAAAAGCAGTACCTGTCTGTTTGTTAGCACATTACATCTGCAGTGGCTTATTAACAACCTGAATTGATAATTAGTTATAGAATTACGTATTGATTTTCAGGATTTGTCCTACTTCTGTAAGGTCTTGATGGATCCTGCATTGCTCCTGAATCAGCCTGTCAGTCCACATGCTGTGGACTTTCAATCTGAGATTTCACCTCAAAGCTGCTCAGAGAACAAACTGAATTTTATCTGTGAGTTTCAGCCTGGACCTGGTCCACCACAGGCGTTCGATCATGAGGATTACAGTGTCAATATGGAGTGTGAGACAATGTCCATCATCCTTCCTGCTCAGTGTAGCGTCTACCAGCTGCGGCTACGCATCTGTGTGCAGGTGGGCTAAAACCTATTGGATGGTCTATTGCTCAAAAGTTTGTTTAAAATTTGTTATTTTTGTTGTTTTCTTTCTAAAAGTTTTTGTGTGTTTTCAATCCATACACTTTCATAACTTGTCATTAAATGAGTACAGTATGTGATTTTTAAAGATAAATACTTGTGACTAGTGATAGTGATGTTCCAAACAAAAATGTATGTATATCACTCCTTTATTTCAGTAAAAGTACTATTTCCACACCATCCAAAAAAATTCACTAAGAAGTCCCGCCATCAAAACTCGATTCAAAGTATCATCAGCAAAATGTAAAGAAGTAGAAGAACTAAAAACTAAAAAGTACTAAAGTAGCAGTAAAATGTTCCCTGTCAGTGTGTTTCTATTATATCTGATGTACTACTAGTAGTAGTATTTACAGTAGTAATACATGTTCCCTTTCAGTGTTTTACTATATCTGATGTACAAGTAGTAATAATAATAGTAGTAGCAGCAGCAGTAGTAAATGTTGTCTGTCAGTATTACTGTTAAGTCTGATGTAGTAGTAGGAGTATTAGAAGTAGTAGTAGTAGCAGTATTAGTAAATGTTCCCTGTCATTGTTTTTCTATTGCATCTGATGTAGTAATAGTGGTAGAAATATTTATAGCAGTAGTAGTAAATGTTCCCTGTCATTGTGTTTATATTATATATGATGGTATAGAGGTAGTAGTAGTAGAGTAGTATTAATAGCAGTATTAGTAGTACTAAATGTTCCCTGTCATTGTGTTTATGTTATATATGATGGTATAGCAGCAGTAGTAGTAATAAATGTTCTCTGTCATTGTGTTTCTATCATATATGATGGTATAGTAGGGGTAGTAGTATTAATAGCAGTAGTAGTAGTAAATATTCCTTGTCATTGTGTTTCTATCATATATGATGGTATAGTAGGGGTAGTAGTATTAATAGCAGTAGTAGTAGTAAATATTCCTTGTCATTGTGTTTCTATCATATATGATGGTATAGTAGGAGTAGTAGTATTAATAGCAGTAGTAGTAGTAAATATTCCTTGTCATTGTGTTTCTATCATATATGATGGTATAGTAGGGGTAGTAGTATTAATAGCAGTAGTAGTAGTAAATATTCCTTGTCATTGTGTTTCTATCATATATGATGGTATAGTAGGAGTAGTAGTATTAATAGCGGTAGTAGTAGTAAATATTCCTTGTCATTGTGTTTATGTTATATATGATGGTATAGTAGGAGTAGTAGTATTAATAGCAGTATTAGTAGTACTAAATGTTCCCTGTCATTGTGTTTATGTTATATATGATGGTATAGCAGCAGTATAGCAGCAGTAGTAGTAATAAATGTTCTCTGTCATTGTGTTTCTATCATATATGATGGTATAGTAGGAGTAGTAGTATTAATAGCGGTAGTAGTAGTAAATATTCCTTGTCATTGTGTTTCTTTTATATATATAGTTGTAGCCATAGTAGTAAATGTTCCCAACCAGTGTGTTTCTATTATACCTTATAGCTTATATTTATATTATTATAGATGTTTCTGGACTAATATTACTGCTACGTTTTACTTGACAGAAATCTGTGAAGTAACTAAATCTGTCAGATAAAAGTAGTGGAGGAAGTCAAAAGTTGCATGAAATGGAAATACTCAACAGAGAAGTACCTCAAAGTTATACTTCACTAAATCGACCTCTGTTAATGATTGTTGGCTGGATTTTTTTGTTATTGTTTGTCCCCATCAACTTTTGTATTGTAGTAGCTATTCTTCCTGGTATTCACAGTTGACACTGTGACAATGCCGAAAACACATTCACCCTACTCATTAATATACACTAAGAAAACATGTCTGAGTGCATGTTTACCATAAAATCTAAATAACACAAGCACAAAGACTGAATCTACCATGATCTCACAGATAAATATAATCATATCATGGTGCCCAGAGGGTGAATCTCAATGACTTTAGTGATCCACTAAACTTCTTCCCTCCCTTTCCTCTAACTCTTCACATTTGTGCTTTTTATTGAAATAAAAACATTCCAACAACATACCGACATAAACATGGCCAACATTACATCTGTTAGACATCAGCATGTTAACATTTAACTTACACAACCACTATACTATATTCTATCTACAGTTTATGACACTTCACAGCACTACTATTGTGGCTGTCCAAGCTGCAACCATCTATCAGTTTTTAAATATTTGTGTCTATGCCTTCAGGCACAGGAACAGAACTGCCTTCCAGACCCAATGGCAGTGTTGGACCCAGAGAAATACACACTGCTATATGCCAGGGGGGATGAGTGGTACGAGGCCTATGATGACTGTCAGATTATCAGGACGTTAGACATTCCATGGTCATGTGACGACAGGGGCCGTCTGTTGGCGCACATAGTAGTAAAACCACTGATGACAGTTGATTCGGAGGAGAGGAAGAGACAACAGCAGTGTCTGGCTTACCTGATTGGTCACGACCTGGAGAAAGAAGCGTCTGACAGACTCTGCGAGCTCACGTTCACACGCAGGAAGCTGGCGTCTCCAAGAAGACAAGCGTTGAGGGATCGAGATGATGAGTTATATGCTGCAGAGCCGTGGATAACACGTGCACCCATTCCAAATGACCTTCAGGGCCAGCTGAACAGAAAGCACCCCGTCACCTTCCATCACATGAACAAAATCAGTTTCAGCATACAGGTGCATTTTACTTCAACACCAACTATCCTTCTTGAAGTTTTTAGAAGGGTGATGGCAAACCAGGGACTTTCTTACGATACTTCTGAGAGTCTGGTGTTGAAAGTCTCTGGCAGGGAGGAGTTTTTATCTGGAGAATATGCCCTAAGCGATTTCCTTTGGGTTCGACACTGCATGAAAACCAATCAAGACCTCCACCTCTCCGTGGTCCCTGTGTCGCTGCTCGCCGATGAGACTGTCAAGTTTGTGGACTGGCCCCTTGTTGATGGTTCCAGTGGCCAGTTCAGCTCTCATGATGATCTCTGCCTTGAAGGGAAGGACGTAGATGACATCTTCATGATATCCTTGTGGGACTGCAACAGAAGACTCAGAGTGAAATTGCTTGGCTTTGACATCCCAAAACTTCCAAGCAAATGCCCCCAATCTGTTTATGTCAAAGCCTCCATACTTTATGGTAACAAGGTTCTCTGTTCAGTGTCCTCCCTTCCCAAGGCCTTCGCAGATGAGGTGCTGTTGAATGAGTGGCTGGAATTTGATGTTCTCCTCAGGGATCTGCCGCGTGGAGCCAAGCTGGGTTTCACTATTAATGCTAGCTGTGGTGACATCCCCCCAGTAACCAAAGACCCAAAGTCACCATCGTCTTCAATCAATAAAGCACCAGACCTGCAGAAAGGGAAGGGGAAGGTGCTCTTCTTTGTCAATCTTCTCCTCATTGATCACAGGTCAGATTTTTAACAGTTGCAGTTTAGTTAATTGTAATGTATTTATCAGTGTCTGTTCAATGTTTAATGTCAAAAAAGATTACATGGAATTTCCCTGTAGCTGGGTAAAGAGTCACCTGTAGGTTGAATTTCCTACTGTACATATTTTATACTTAAAGCTAGGGTTGGCAATGTTGATAAGGTATAATACATTAAATAAAAAAACAACTAAGCTAAACTAAAAGCCAACCCACAACCCTTTTCCAATAGAAGTAAGTAGTGGTCCTCCCTCCAAAGCCCCTCCCGATCATAAACAACAACATTAACAACAAAATAGTTGTGGGTGACCGTGATCAGCGACCTGCTGCAAAAAAAAACACTTTATATCAATGGCACTCAAAGAGTTAAGCTAGCAGACTTAAAAAATGTATAATAAAAAATGCTCTCAGAGCATTTGACTGATTGACCACTGTAGGGATGTAAAGGACATTTCAACAAAGGAATTATGCTTTAATATGTTTAAGTAGATACTTTTATAACACATTTAGTGTAACACGCTTAACAAACATCACATGAGGGAGATTATTAGTGAGTGCTTTTTGGGATGTGATCCCAGCTGACAGTGGGCACAAGCTGAGGTACACCAAAGTCTTAGAACTATTATTGTTCTGAGAGTATGACAACTTTATAACAGTAAATACAAATTAATGAGAAATCTTTTCAATTTGTGCACTCACTGGTTCCTGCAGGTCTGTCCTTAGCCAGGGCCCCTACACCATGCACATGTGGTCCTACCCTGACCTGGAGGAAGAGGCCATCACCTACCAGGCAGACAAGCTGACCTCAGCTACTAACCCAGACGTAGCTGATTCCATGGCTATCAGCTTCTTTCTAGACCGCTACAGCTTCCCTGTGGTTCTGCCAAATAGCTTCAGCGGTCCCACCTCCACCCCAACTAAGTCTACTCCTTCCTCTAATGCACTCTCTTCCTCTTCCTCCTCTCCACCTTCCTACACCATATCCAGCAAAGATTCCTCCTCTGTGGGGGTGAAATCACTGAGCTCACTGACTGACACTGTAAATATCAGATCTCCATCTACAGTAACCAGCACCAATGGGGCTTCCCTCAAAAGGTTCCGGGAAGAGAGCATCCGCTACGCCTCAAATCTACCCCATTATCTGCGCAATGTTGATTGGATGAACCGCAAAGTGGTTGAGGATGTCCACTGGTTACTGGGAAACTGGGATACTGGAGACCTGGATATAACAGTGGCTCTGGAGCTGTTGAGCATGGACTTTGCTGACTTGACAGCCAGGAGACTAGCAGTCCAGAGATTGGAGAGCCTGTCCAATGATGATGTATTGAAGTATTTGCTGCAGCTAGTACAAGTATGTCTTTGCATCTAAATACATAAATGCCAAATGTGAGTGGTAGAACTGTGACAATAAAAAAAAGATATAAACTGAAGGTATGATATGAAATATCTGAACTAATGTATGGTAACACAATTCTGAATATAGTGAATCATTCAGTAACTCAGCTCAAAACGTTTGACCACAGCTGGCATTTCATATAGTAGACTCTACTAGTAGACTGGTAACACTACTTGCAGTTTTTTCTGTGTCTTGTTTATTCATACAGACCCTCAAAGTGGAACCTTACCATGACAGTTTCCTCGCTCGGTACCTCATCCAAAGAGCTCTGCAGGTATTCAGTGTCCACAACATAACGTATACCCTTATGTAATTTCTGTTGCCAAAAAAACTACTGTACAATTAATCATTTGTCCACTGTATTATTTGTCTCTGCAGAGCAAGAGAATTGGACACTTCTTCTTCTGGTACGTCCGCAGTGAGGTGGCGGGGTGTCTGTACTTCCGCCAGCGCATGGCTGTGATTCTTGAGGCCTACCTGCTGGGCTGTGGTCAGGCCATGCTTGACAGCTTCACCCTGCAGGTCCAGGCTGTGGAGGCCCTACAGGAGGTCACTGTTATGATTAAAAATCTCTACCCTGACAAAACTGACCTTCCTCCTACAGGTGAGACACATCTATTTGAACAGTTTGGGTTGACTGGCGCAAGTGGCTAGGCACTGCTATTGGTGGGTTTATAGACTCCGTGGCCTCCTCCACTCTCTACCTTCATGTGCATTCTGATGGATTATATTGTGAAGGATACAGAATGTTGGAATTAAGTCAAAATCCATCCATACATTTTCTAGCACCACCAGTAGTGTGGCTACTAAATCAAGTGCAAGAACCACTATTGTCTATGTAAAGATAGAGAAGTAATATCTACCTGAGTCTATGATATCAGAGCATTAATATACTGTATATTATTGTCAAGTATTGTATACAGCGATCAGGCACAATTTTATGACCACTGACAGGTGGAGTGAATTACACTGATTATCTCTTCATCATGGTACCTGAGCAACAAATGAATTTTTTCTCCCTCAAATTTGATTAGAAGCTAGTCTGGCTATCGCGACTACAAGCTGCCTTGTAAACCGATTTCTCAGACGACGGGCTTAACCCGCGTTTATCAAATGCCTCGATGTGCTACTGGACAAAGCTTCAACCAATCAGACCACTCTTTACTCTGATGTATGCGTAGCAACCGAAACTGCTTGATCCAGTTCTGCAAGCGTCATTGCCTTAAACACACCTCAGTCAAGCCGTTGGAAATGATAGATTTTCATTGGTCCCGATTTCTAGGTGAATCCGAAATCAAAGAGAGCCAAGGTTCATTGATGCAGGTGGGGAGCAAAGGCTGACCCTGGTGGTCCAATCCAACAGATGAGCTACTGGAGCTCAAAATGAAAAAATAAATTAATCCTGGTTCTGATAGAAATGTGCCAGATACAACGACACAGCACACTGTCAAGGGTCAAGTCAGGGCTGTTTTGGCAGCCAAGCGGAAAGGGGGACAAAGATAAGACTAGGCAGGTGGTTGTAATGGTATGCCTGATCGGTGTATGTAAAGATATAGAGGAGTAACGTCTATGATATTAGATATCACTATTCCAGCTGTCAGATATTGTCGTAACTGTTGTCCTTTTTCTGTTGTTTTAGCTCTCCTCAGGCTTCAAGAGCTTCTTAGAAACTGTAATCTGCCAAATGAATTCCTGCTGCCCTTTGACCCCCGAATCAAAGCAGGAAGCATCCTGGTAAACCTGTTCTTCATCTGGCAAAGCCTTCTGTGTGTGGTTCATCATAATGCCTCTACAGCACTTTAGTACATTTTTGACCAGTGCTGACATACTTTATGTAGCAGTTTGTGTGTGAATAGAAACACATGGCTTTCAGAGAGCACTCTTTGGATTCCATGCTAACTATTTGTATCCCATGCTTCCATGCTAACTATTTGTATCCCATGCTCCCTATTTGTATCCCATGCTAACTATTTGTGTCCCATGCTAACTATTTGTATTCCATGCTGCCTAATTGTATCCCATGCTGTTTGCATTCCATGCTGTTTGCATCACATGCTAACTATTTGTATCCCACGTCATTTGTATACCATGCTAACTATTTGTATCCCATGCCATTTGTATACCACGCTAACTATTTGTATCCCATGCTGTTTGTATCCCATGCTAACTGTTTACATCCCATGCTAAGTGTTTGCATCCCATGCTAAGTGTTTGCATCCCATGTTAACTGTTTGTGTCATCTAAACGTAAAGTGATGCCAAAGGGTGTTACGAAACAGCCACATGTGGCGAGTTGGGGTGAGAACAGAGCTAATGTTAAGCCTTAAACTGTTAGTTCCACAGACAAAGACACTCAAGACATGAGGTCATGAGTCAACAGAAAAAGCACAGTGTTAATATGTCAGTTACTCAGTTCTTCTTTGTTTAAAGCCCACTCAGGGTAGCAGTGGACTGGAGGCAAGCCCATCTGATATTTGGGTGAAGACAGGTCACCAGACTGTAACAGAGCTAACACATAGACACACACAACCATTCACTCACATTCAGATATAAATAACCAACCTTTTACTACATTTTTTGGCTACAGTGCTCATCAGACATTCATTAAAGCCCCTATGAACCACCAAGCTCAACCTATATGTGTCCCTCTCTCTCATCCAGCTAGATAAATGCAAGGTGATGGCATCGAAGAAGAAGCCTCTGTGGTTGGAGTTCTCTCCAATGCCGTCGCCCATACCTGCTACACCTGTTGGAATAATCTTCAAACAGGGCGACGACCTCAGACAGGACATGCTGATCATTCAGGTCATGTCCCCCTTAATTACTTGTGTTGATGACATGATGATGTTATTCATTCTTATGCTGGTGTTATTTTCTTATTTATTTGACCTTTGGATAACTGACTCCTGTGTAGGCGCTGGCAGTGATGGACTCCATCTGGCAGGAGAAATCTCTGGACCTTAATCTTGTTCCATATGGCTGCATCTCCACAGGACACAACATAGGTCATTTATTACACAGTAGTCCACAGATTTAATTAAAGTCTACATAAAATACTGGGAATGATGTCTCAATCTTCCCATTTCTTAACATTAACATATTATACTGTTTTCTACCAAGCAATCTATGAAAAATTATGGGTGATGTGTCTCAACTTGATCTTGTGAGCCACTCTAAGTAAAAAAAGTTTTCCCCACTCCCTCTTTGATTGGTGGAGTTTATTTTATTAGTCATAATAGGGTGGAAAAGGAAGCTGTTAAATAATAAGAGAAGTTGAAAGAGGAGTTGGCAGGAACAAGTATGTTTATTCATTAATGGTCTTTTAACCTGTGTAATTTCCAGCTTGTCCTATGGAAAGTGATGTATAATTTTCTCCTCCACAGGTATGATTGAGATTGTGAGGAATGCAGTGACCATTGCTTCAGTCCAGAGAAGTCACGGAGGAACGACAGGAGCCTTCAGAAATGATGCTCTGTTTGAATGGCTCAAGTCCAAATGTCCGCTCCAGGAAATAGTATGTATATGTATATGGATGAGATGCAAAGACTTAATGTTACATTACATTGGTCCTTTACAATCACTGAAAAATAGCCATTTCTACTTAAGACTGTGCTCAAAAAGTGACTTCAAACTTCTTGTCACTAACATACTTTCCCTGTACCTACCAGTGAAACATTATTTTACAGCTTGTCTGAGTTAGGATTCTCAATCAGTTCACATTTATTCCTAATATTACATATAAGTGTACATAAAAATTTCATGTGGTGCCGCATTATTAACTGCACTACTATGATCTCATTTGACAACAGCACTACAAGACTGTGGAGAGATTTGTTAAGTCATGTGCTGGTTACTGTGTGGCCACGTATGTGTTGGGCATAGGAGATCGACATAATGACAACATTATGATCACAGATCAAGGTATGAACTGCCAATGCTTGGCTTACATCACACTAGATATTAACAGAATATCATGAATGATAGGACGAACCAGTGAATTATGAAAACAGGTGAGTGGAATGACGGAATTTAAATTCTTTCATGTTTCCTGGGCCTCTCAGGGAACCTGTTTCACATCGACTTTGGTCACATCCTGGGGAACAGGAAGCACTTCCTTGGTGTGAGCAGGGAGCGAGTACCATTCGTCCTCACGCCCGACTTCCTGTATGTCATGGGCCGGGGCAAAGGGCGCAACAGCTTGTACTTTCAGCGGTTCAGGGTGAGAAGGCCAGTTGTTATTTTCCTTTGCTGTCAGCCAATGAAGACCATGCATTTGCTGTTTTGAATTATTATATGATTATTATACATTATTAGATTAAAATAGATTAAAAACGTGATATTTTAAGGGTCATATAGTCTTCTGATGATCATAACTGATGATTATGTGTTTGCATAAATGTCAAGTGAATCCATTGTGCAGTGTAGTGCAGTGTCAGATATTGTTTCCTTTTGTCCTTATGTCCTTGTGTTTTCTCCTTGTCCTGGGTTCCCGCTCTCATCTTTTTCACCTCCTCATATATTAGGACACTTGCGCTCAAGCCTACCTCTCCTTGCGCTTGCACTCTCGTCTGCTGGTCACTCTTTTCTCCCTCATGTTGCTGACGGGCATCCCAGAGCTGAGTGCTGCAGAGGACATGCGTTACCTGCGAGAGGCGCTCCAGGAGGAACAGGGCGAGGAGGAGGCCAAGGAGCATTTCCTGCAGCAAATTTCTTTGTGTGAGCAGCTGGGCTGGACAGTGCAGGCCAACTGGTGGATCCACATGTGGGCAGGCATTAAGTAGGCAAATTTAATCTAATGCTGTGGCAGAACTCAAGATTTAATTTTCATTCTTTATCTTTAAGTATCTTTGTAATATTGAAGTATTGTCTTACCGTCCCTGGTCAAGGTTGTTTTTAGATGCTTTTAGCACAAAAGATGCTTGTCCTCTCTCTATGTGAGCTATGTCTACACATGAATGAGAAATCATTTTCATTTATTGATCTGTACAGACAGGTTAGTCTTAATCTTGCTGATGATGTAGCACTGATATCCTACACTAATACTACTTAAGCAATAATCTATTATGCTTATCATGCTCAAACCAAATAAGATACTCATCCCCCAGCAATGGCCAAATCCTCTATCAGTCATTTGTATCATCACTTGGTTGTTAGATACTTTTCCGATTTAAACTATTTACATGTAAATATCTTTGATGATGATGACATACAGAGCTTTTGTGTGAGCCAGAGGAACTTTAGTCCTCCAGTATCTGTAAACCTGCAAGCGTCATGGCGACGCATATACATCAATATTATGAAGGCTGAGCAGACAGCAGTACATTATTTCACTGTAGTTTCTTGACATTCTGTCAACCTCCACCAATAATAACACTACCGCACAGAGCTCCACACACATACTATTGCATTCATTATTGTCATTTTAACTTTTATGGTTATGGCATTTGAGTTGTAGTTTTTCTAGTTTCAAACCCTCACTGCTGACATTCACATAACATAATTGATGTGACCACCTTGTAAAACTGATTTTGTGTGATTGAGTAAATCAAACATTTTCCCTGCATACAATTTTAAGTTTGTAATTAGTTTTTCTGTTGACAAAGACTGTGACCAATGACTCCAGTTTCCATGTGGTCCTTGCCTTTCTGTAAGCCTTCAAAACAACTGTCACAGTAGAGCTGTTTTCTCACTAGAGGGCAGACTTTGATCATGATGTGTACATGCAAAAAGCACACCTGTGGTCTGTGAAGAAAGGTTTTATATAGGCTGAAGTAAAATCCTGAGGTAGACCTTCAATTATGTAAATGACTTGCTAAATAAATAAATATCCCATTGAATATATCAAAAATCAATTCATGTAGGCATTAACCAATTGGTAAAATGCAACATAAATAGATAGTTCTGTTTTAATTAGCCAGACTTGTTGAACTATTCATATAAATGCATGAATCAATACATCACATTTAATAATGAGTCAAAACATTAAAAAGTGAATCAAAACAGAAATATCACTTTATGTCACATTGCATTGTTTAATTAAAGATCAAGGGTATAATTTTTGACTTATTTTTTAATTTCCTTTATATTTCACCTTAAAAACGGTTTACTTTGCCTTGTTTGGTGTCATTTTCTTCAGCACAACCTCACATTTGTCACTAAATAGAGAATATTTTTACTGAGAAAACCACAAACATGTCTAACAAACTGTTTTTTTATAAGATATGAAGTGTGCAAAAACTTAAAAAACAAAGTGAAATACAACTATTTACATGAAAAAGCAGGCTATGCCCCAAAAGAAAAAGGTATTTTGGAGTGTGGGGAGAAAATGTCTGTATCTGGACCCCTGGTGTTCTACATGGCTGCAACCTGCCATGTGTCAGCATCCCCCTCGGTCAGCCAGCAGTTTCAGCCAGGGGAGATCTACACCTGGGGTCCATTTCACAAAGCAGGTTCAACACACTCTGAGTGTAACCCTGAACTCTGAGTTGATCTACTTTGAGATGGGAAACTGAGTTCCAGAACAGCTGATTTGAGTTGGTTTAATCAACTCGGAGTAGTTTCAGCTGGAGTTAAGTGCGTGCACCACAACTATAAAAGCCAGCATCAATGGAGCTCGATTCAATGAGTCAGCCTAAACGTCTTCATCCATAATATCATATTCTGTTAAATAATTAAGCTTATTTAAACTAACACAGACTTCTACTCAGCCAACAGAGAGAAAGCAGATGCCTGTAAAACAGGTAGAGGAAATGGCCGTTAGCCACGATTGTGGAAGGCCAGTGGCTGAGGGGATCCCTTGGGGGGTATATATTTATATTTATTTATATATATTTTAAAGCATATTCATACAAATATTTATTTCTCTTTCGTGTTACAGACCCTGTAACTGTAAGTGGGAAATACTCTAAAAAATGTCCCAAATGGTAGGCCCTAAGTATACTGAAACATATCACTCATGTAGGATGAAGAGGACGAAACTATGTCTGCTGCCTTTACAGAGAGGGATCCAGAAAGGCATATAGAGGTATGTTACTGATAGTTCTCTTCCCATTCACATTTCTTAACATTCTGGTGGAATACAGAGTGTGACATTTAGCCTACACTCCCCTCCCTTAGCCGTCACACTGCCGCCATACTGGTCCACAGTCTTGTCACTTCCCGTCTAGACTACTGCAACTCCTTCCTGTTTGGTCTTCCTTATAAATCACTCCACAAACTTCACCTGGTTCAGAATGCTGCAGCTCGGATCATCACCAGAACTCCATCCACCCAACACATCACTCCTGTCGTGCAGCAGCTCCACTGGCTTCCCCATATCCACCGCATCCACTACAAGATTCTGCTGTTCACTTACAAGGCCATCTATAACCTCGCCTCCCCCCCATCTCTCTGACCTCCTTCACATCTCCACACCGGCACGCTCCCTTAGATCCTCCTCCTCCATCAACCTCACTGTCCCCCCCGCCCGCCTTGTCACCATGGGGGCCAGAGCATTCAGCCGCTCTGCTCCCCATCTCTGGAACTCACTCCCACCCGACCTCCGTAACTCTGACTCATTACAACTATTCAAATCAAAACTCAAAACGCATCTGTTTAAACTAGCATACTCACTGTAACACACAACAATTGTTTAACTTGTTTTTTCATTTTATATTTGAGTGTAATTATTGATTCTTTGTTCATGTGTTTTTATCTTGTAAGGTGATCTTGAGTGTCCAGAAAGGCGCCTATAAATAAAATGTATTATTATTATTATTGCACATTCTCATACTTTTTATCAGAGCATGGCTGGGCAGCAGCCGACACAGTGAGATGGATGTTCAGTAAACACCAGAGGTTCATTCTGTGTTATTCATGTCCTCTGTGTATTCCCAGTTACCAGTAAAAGAAATTATTAAATCCACTTGCTGGAAAAAAAATCCAGATAACTGACAAAGAAATGCAGTACTTGGACCGCCAGGTTAGGAGGGCGGGTCTGGAAATTAAAATACTGGAGTACAAGTTAGAGGTGGGTGCATGGTCGCAGGTGAATTCTGTTAACTATTGGAATATTAACTAAACTAGCTCCTTTTTTGTAGAAAATAAAGAAGGCCAAATGAAATGTGTACCATGTCTTTATTTGACTGCTGTGGTGGTGATGATGGTGACTTAAACTCTGAAGTGATCATGGCATATAGTGTCTCTGACTGCACTGCCATCCTGGATAGCTGGAGGGTGGATGGGGTCATCATCTGGGTCTTCAATTTGTAAGGCAGGATGTTGCTCTCCTCTAATAGTTGCAATATTATGAAGAACAACACATGCCACGATAATATCACAGGCCCTCTCAGGGCTCACCCTGAGGTGACGTAGACACTGGAAACGGGCTTTCAGCAGTCCTATGGTCATATCCACCCGAGCTCTTGTCCTAGAGTGAGCCCGGTTGAAGTTCTGTTGGGGGCCTGGTTCAGGGTCAGGATATGGGGTCATCAGCCTGGGTTGGCATGGGTAATCACTGTCACCCAGCAGAAGGCCATCGAACTCTCCTGTAATGTATAGTGGACATCCTTAGAGTATATTAAAGGAGGGAGACAAGTGAATTTTATTGTGAAAATCTTTAGGCTGCTTACCACGTTGCAGTCTGTTGCTCAGGTTAGACTCCTGATAAATCCTTGAGTCATGAACAGACCCAGGCCACTTGGCCTCCACATTGGAAATGATGTATGCAGCATCACATATGATCTTGACAGTGCAGAGAATGACAGATGTTTAACTATGATACAGTCTTTAACATTTGGAAACAGTAGTCAATCTACCTGTAGCCTACCTGCACATTTATGCTGTGAATGGACTTCCTATTAACATAATCGGCTTCATTATGTGAGGGAGCTGTGATGGGGATGTGTGTGCCATCTATACAGCCAATAACACTGGGAAATCCTAAAAGAAATTAAAAGTACTAATCCCAGTCTGAGGTTGCAGCACAATGTCATTAGCAGACTACGATTTAATTGAACAGATATCTACATCATTCACCTGCAATCCTGTGGAACTCCTCCTTGATGGCTTTGATGGGTTTATGTCCAGGGAAAACGACAAAGATGGGTAAAAGCCGTTTCAGGGCCAGGCACACTTTTCTGACCGCCCTGCATACAGTTGCCTTACTTATGTGCTCTGCATCTCCGACATTATATAAAAAACTTCCATTTGCAAAGAACCGCAGCGCAACACACAATATCTGATGGGATGTAAGAGCATGACTGCGTTTGGTAATGTTGCAAATAGAAGGACGGATTAGTTTGTGTATGTAGATTATGGACTGGGACGTGAAACTATACCGTTCAAAAAGATAACTGTCCGGAAACGCAAGCACATCTATGCGCGGTCTGACAACAATCTCCCGACGGATATTTAATTCTCTGCGCAGTAATGCTGCTCCTTCATCCACTGGATCGTTAATGAACGGACATGCCATTTTGACAGACGGCAGAACTAGGCTACTGACTGAATGAATTAATAAGGAAATCAAACAGCGCGTGTGGCTGAAAGAGGCAAGAGAAAAACTCGGGGTTCATTGAGGAAAACCTGCTCCCGACCAGGTTAGGTCCATAGAGTCCGTTACTATGGTAACTGACCGAGAGCTTAAGTTACATCTCTCTGTGAAACAGGCTAGAGTTAACCCTCTTTCTCTGGTTTGAGTTACCTCCCTTTTTGAAACGGAAAACTCAGAGTTGCCCTCATTTCAGGGTTAACAGACTCAAAGTTTTTACTTAACCTGCTTTGTGAAACGGCCCCCTGCTGGGAGAGCCACGCCGTCCCTCCCTCGGCGCACAGTGCTCGCTCCGTCTCTCAGACAGAGGAGCTGCACCGCTTGCCCCACATTCAACAGTCGCCTCACTGTTTTGACACACAGAATAAGAAAAAACGACTAAAAGTACAAAATAAATGCACTACATGCTATCAACACTGTCAAAACACGCTATCAAAACACTAAATATGCTCTCAGTCGCCGACGCCGTCACTTCTACTGCATTCACTCATAGTTTCCTCGCGCAACTAACTGAGACGGTGATTGGTTGTTTTTTTTCCACCAATAGCAGTACGGTGTACGGTGACCGAGAAAGGTCAAACAATTGCAATGCCACAACAAACGCAAACGCCTAAACACAACAACATAAAACCACAATAAAATAAAATCATACCACAGAGAAAGATCAACAACAATTAAAATGCCGCCACAATTGCAACCACAGCAAATGAAATACCACAACACAACAACAAGAAGCGACAACGGAAGTGAGCGGAGACAACGGAAGTAACCGGAACTCCGACTTTGTAAGTAGTCCGGGTTACCGGGGACTCCTATTACTGACGGACCAAGTAAGTGAGGCGGAAAGTCGCAGAAGTTTAAATGTGAAAGTGAACCATTGTTTTGTTGTTATTTGTTTATAGAGGTATTCTTTTTCTGCCAGGCGACCTTAGATTTGCCTAATTACCCTAACTTAAGCGTTAACTTGTGCCACAGGTAATATAGAAGCTGCATGAGATAGTCAGTGACAGTTTTATTGTAGTTATTTGACGTCAGATTTAAGCCTGCAGTTATGCGCCCCTTTCTCACCAGGATGCTTGGTTAATATTGACATTATTCTGTACCTGTTCCTAGATTTCATAGGAGGAACTGTGGATTCCCAACATATACACACAAACCCTTCACCACTTAAACAGCCTTCTTCCAGTACCAGCAGCTCCAGGTCGAGATGAACTGCAACCTGTTTTTGACGGACTGAGAGGTCTGGCAGCTTCTCTGCAGTGGGAACGTGCTGTAGAGAACTACATCATACGGAAGGACAACACTGGTTTTTAAATCCATCTCTGCTATGCAGTGAACCATTTAAGCAGTTAAAAGATGGAGGATATAAAGAACACGGAAACTCTAATAAAAATTAAAAATGAACAGTGTCAAAGCAGAGTTGTGATAAGCTGCTCAATCAGGTTTTTGTCAGCTCATTTGGCACTGGTTTTTGATGTAAATTTCATTTAAGTTACAAAATTACACACTACAGCTTTATATTTGTCTGTAATGCAATATCTTCAAGCACATACAAAAACAATCAACACATCTAGTAAAATAAACAGAATGCTCTGGACTTTTTTTTTTAAATATGAAAATAGAAATAAGCAAAATCTGCCCACCCAACTTCTGAAGTGCTGATAACTATAACAATGCATATGACCAGAATAGTCTGCTGCTGGATAAAAGCACCATCACCTACCTACAAAGAAAAGTTAGAAGCTCCAGTGACAATGAAATGTTTGGAAACACCAGCCCGAACATGTGGCTGCTGCTGTTAATGCAGTAACAATGTAAATCAAAAGCATTTCCATTTTATATTACCTAAACAACATAAGCAGTCAATCAAATCACATAGTAACTTGCTTCTTGCCTGGCTTTAAAGTTTAAAGTTCATTTAAAGGGACCAACAGTACTGACTGTTTCCTGGCACAACATATCCTGATTAGGACAAGACAATTATTAATGGCAGATTAAAAGCCAGGAGAATTCTTTATCCTAAAATTCATGTTGGTTGTAAAGGTGTTGTTTAAAGTGTTGGCACATATATTTGCCATTGGCAATTTGAAACACGTGAGAAACTGTAGGAGTGACTTTGGATCCATTCCAGCAGGAGGCACACATGGCACACCTGTGGCAAACATGAAGAGCCCCTTAAGGTCTGGAAGATATTAAATGACATCAATTTAAAGTAGACAGTCCCAATTCACTAGCAAGATAAATCACTGTTTTTGTTAGAATTTAAACTTCTACACTGCAAGTGTAGATGTACACATGCCCCTTTCATTAATTGTTCAAAAACATGCTGAGTTGACTTAGTGAGGTCATTGATTCTGTGAAAAAAATAGGTGTTAAACAGGTGGCCCTTATTTAAGGACAGAGGCAACTGATGCTGCATATGCTGGCTGTGCATTTGTCCTTGAAAAACAGAGTAAAATGGGTCGTTCAAGGCACTGTTCAGAAGAAGAACATTCTTTGAAATTAAATTAATTAATAAAAAGACGTGCTGAAGCGGTTACAATTTGACTGGCCTAAAAAGAATAGGTGTAATATTTTGTGGACTGATGAGAGTAAGATTGTTCTTTTTGGGTCACAGTGCCACAGACAGTTTGTCAGATATCCTGCAAACACTGAATTCAAGCCACAGTACACAGTGAAGACGGTGAAGCATGGTGGTGCAAGCATCATTATATGGGGATGTTTCTCCTACTATTGTGTTGGTCCTATTTATCGCACACCAGGGATCATGGATCAGTTTGAGTACATCAGAATACTGGAAGAAGTCATGTTGCCGTGTGCTGAAGAGGAAATGCCTTTGAAATGCGTGTTTCGACAAGACAATGACCCCAAACACACCAGCAAGCGAGCAAAATCATGGTTCCAGACAAACAGCATTCAAGTAATAGAGTGGCCAGCACAATCCTTGGCCCTTAATCCCATAGAAAACTTGTGGGCTGACATAGAAAATGCTGTTCATGAGGCAAAACCAAGAAATGCAGAGGAACTGTGGAATGTAGTATAATTATCCTGGGCTGCAAAACCTGTTGACCGGTGCCAGAAATTGGTCAACTCCATGCACCACATATGTGAAGCAGTTATTAGAAACCATGGTTATGCAACTAAATATTAGTTTATGATTCTCAGAAAAGTTGAATCTTCAATATTTTTTTTTAGTTTCTACAGTACATTTTTGAGTTTGTAAAGACACTGCTGTTTTTTAACATTATATTTCTTGACTTTCTGTAAAATATTATCAAATTCAATTATTTTTTCAAATTTTCTTGCTTTGAAATAGAATGTGCAGTGTCCCCAATGCATTTGTGTTCATTAAAATACTATATATATATATATATATATATATATATATATATATATATATATATATATACATATATGTGATGCAGGTTTCAGTAAAATGATTGCCACTCTTTCAAAACACACACACACAAAGGTAATTTCACATACCCTCAAGAAAATTTTAACATGTACAAAACATTTCCATTTACTTAGAATATTTCTGTGCTAGCCTCATACCTCCCGTAGCACTTTCCCTATTACTTCATCTGTAATGTCCCCTATGACTTGACACTGGATTACCCTGAGATGCAGCTGACCAGATCCTCTGAGAGGAAATTTAGACCAGGACCACTGTGTACTATGGACATAGCTATCACTTATAATAATAATATAACTAATAATATTCATCCTATATTATCGCAGCCTGTGGGAATGCAAAATAAACAAGTATTACATTAGTTTTTTGTATTTTTAAGGCATTGCATGGTTGAATTATGTAGTTTCTTTTGTTACACTACACACAAAACAGAACCTGTTGAATTGTAAACGGCTCTCCGCAGGTCTCATTAGTGCTAAATTAAGGTATAATATAGATCACAGATGTCTAAAGTTACATAGCTCAGTTTTCTAATAATACATTTACTTTTGCTTGATTTCTCATCATCACTCAGGAACTTGATGTATTTGCCACACGAACTGCTGAGTACCGTTTCAGAGTGTAACCCAGATCCACAAAAAGGACAGTACATCGTGACCTGTGAGGTGACTAAGGCTCAAAGCAGTCATGTGATGTGTCCATGGACTTGAGTAGGTTTGCACATTTATTATTTGTCAATGTATTTATTAATTCATTTGTGTTTTTAGCAGGTTCCGTCTTCCATACAATTTGAACAAACATGTCAGGTAGATATAGCTGGAAGCTTTTTTTTTTTAGTTCTTTGTTACTGTATGTATATTTACTGTACAGTCCATTAAATACTCTAAACAGTGTGTAAATTTAAAATAAATTTGTATCTGCATAGGGAGTTTTAGTAATGTGATTCACATTCCTCTTGTTATTCCCAGTGTTTGCAGTATGCAGATTTAAAAGATGAATTACTTGCCACTGGTGATACTGATGCATAAACAGCAGCTCAGATTTAAGCCAGCAGACAGTTTGTCAAACAGAAATGAATTTAACTAAATGAGGCAACATTTTTAAGTGAAATACAGCATTTAAAAGAAATTATGACTTTCCCCAAGAATTATGCCTCTCTCTCGTCATACTTATATTAATTTTAATAGCCTAATAGTTTGCAAATGTAAAATTGATTTGACCGTTCAATAAGAGCACGTGCCACACACACACACAAACTTACATGAAAGCATTTGTAGAATGAAAGGAAAGGAGTAACTCTGGTGTTCACCTGTTCATTTTCGCTTTCTGAGTGTGTCAGTCAGGTACAACGCCTCCTCCAGATGTTTCCCCGTCCAAAGATTATAGCTCTGAACAAATTACAGTCTCCGTGTCCAGCAGAATCTTCCTAAAACGTGTCTTTCTCATTTGTTTCTTCTTTTCACTGAACCTCTGCCTACCTTTGTAGTCTCGATCACTGTCCTTAGTGCTTGTGTATACTGTATAAGCCTGTCTTCAGGGTTTTGTCCTTGCTGTTACTTTCATGTTTGCATTACAGGAGTATACTGCTGCACAGAATGGTTGGTAATTATGGATTCCAGCCATTCCTGGGCTTCACCTTGCACAACCTGGGTTGACTCCAACAGTGTGCTTTACAGCTACTCCCTGTCTCTCGTTTAGCTCCCTCACATTCATTTCCTCATGTCACTTTAGTTCAACCCAGTAAACACATTAATTTCACCAGTCCATCCCATTTTCATCCTCTCTGTGAAACATCCTTTTCATTCACAGCTTAACACACGCCTCATATCAGACAATAACACACACATTGACCTGTTGCACAGGAGACTGTCTTTGTATCAGACAGCGGCTGGTTGGGGATATGTGATGTGTATCAGGTGACTTGGCTGGCACCACATAATGAGCTTGACGACGGAGAATGTCATCATGCCTTGATAATTCCTATAGTTCAAATCCTGTCAGTGATGAGTTCTCCCATGTCGTCCCCCACTGAAGGGAGGCAGGGTGGCACACGCTTTTACATAGACTGTGCATCCACTTTCATATGGGGTGGAAACATAATGGACTGAAAACGAAAAACCACAGTCACATCAGTTACATGAGGTCATAATGAACAACATAAACACATTTGTCCATGTGGATAGTGTGTGTTAAGATACATTTGCAACCATTTTGAATTCCATGACCATGTGCAAGGCAAAATAAAGAAACAAAACAAAATCCCAGTATGAGTATCCCACATGACACAACTTCTAGATTTATTTATTTTATTTTATTTTATTTAAAAGGGACAGTGCATATTAATGAACATATAAATGTAAATATGCCAGAAATAGCCAAAAAGCTACTTTCCATCTGCAGCCCCTGGTAGGTCAGAAGCAATAACATTACATCAACACACATGGGAGACACAAAAAATTCTCAACATGATAGAGTTGGACAACTGACACACACCACTGTCAACAACAAGGAACACTGAGAGGACGCAAAAAGCTTCCTTTTCAAATTAGTGTCGACAGATCTGGTTTCTTTTTAGCCACTTTTTTAAATTGTCTTTAAACGTGTTAAAAGGGGTACAGTGGTATTACATTAAGATTACAGGATACTGTATAATCAGATCTCAATTATCAGCTATTGATTTACCCCTTTTGGGCCTTAAGCAATTTCCTACAAGGTAGATAGATGATGAAACATATTCCTCATATATGGCATCACTTGGAAGGTTAAATTAGGTGTAACAGTAGTTAAGATGGAGATATAAGAAGTAGACATGCATGATCCCAATGCAGGTCTATAGAGTGGTCAGTGGTGAAGGGATCTGGGGTGTAACTGGGGTAAAACAATGTGTTCAGGCCATTTGAAGCAATTTTGATATGTGAAATCAAGACACAGATGTAATTGATAAAATAAATTATGGTCCTGTTCTGCTTAGTGTGTCACAGTTATTCCAGTCAGCCAGCATGTACACTACCAGGATCCTGGCACACTGCCATGGATCAGGGTCATAATTAATGTTATTAATTACAAATGTAATTATGAAGTACTTACAATACAAAACACAGGTACAAATAACCAAATGAACGATGGCTGGATTCCATTTGGCTGCTTCAGGTTTTATTAAGACACACAAACTTGACTTTTCACACCCGCTGATCACTTTAGAATGAGAGCATGTCATTTCATGTACTGTATTTCATTCTGTCAGAAACATTTTTTAGGCTATGTTGATTTAAAAAAAAAAAAAAAAACAGCTTTGCCTTCGAGTGACAGTCTAGTTCAAGTTCCTGGATATTCCACCTTTCCAGAATGAGTGATCTCACCTGTACCTGGAGCGGTGGGCTCGGCCTGCTAGGACTGGGTGGAGTCATGCCACAGTACCTGCTGCTGCTGCTGCTGCTTTTCTTCGGGGCTCCACCTCCTAAACTTCGACCTACCGCTGTCGACAGGAGACACAGCTCATACCGGAGGTGATCTGGGACTACGCTTGCGTGTGTCAATGCGTGTGTGTGCGTGAATGAAAGCGAAAGAGAGAGAAAGTTAGTGTGAGACAGAGAGAGACAGACAGACAGAGAGAGAGAGAGGAGTCGCAGGAAAACACCGAGCAGGTGAGCTCTCCATCTTCTTCTTCCGTCTCTGCTAACTTCCCTCCCCTCTGTGGAGCCTCCATAGCATAGCAGTTGCATTATAGTTATAATATAACTGTTAATATTCTTATATTACAGCTGTGTTACTCTTATATTACTGCAGTAGACACGTGAAGGGCACTTTCTGCTGTTTTCGTGCTGGACTGATGCATAAGCTGTCAAATGTGTGCAGCGCACCGACCAGCTAAATTAACAGAAAGATTTTGTGAGTAAATACAGTTTAGAAATATTTACTTTAGATACTCCTAAAGTACTAGATCAATTTTAACCTTATTTATAATATTCTACAACATAAACCTAAGCATACTGTACAACTGAATGAAATAAGAAAAATAAAATAAAATAGAAGACCTTGAAAAATAACCGCAATAAATCCAATAAAAATAAATACCAATGTCACATTCAGTGTCACTTAAATCACGCCCTCTGATACTGGGTTTGAACTTAAGCTTTGAACATCTTGATGTCTACAAAGCTGAATGCATTGAGTTGCTGTAATGTGATTAGATGTTGCTGGTGACTGTATATAAACGACAGACAGAAATTATTACATCATTCTACAGAGAGGATTTCCTGTCAAATGACACATTTTAAACTAAATCACAGGAAATAGAGTTTAACTCTACTAAAGGTTGTGTCTACTACAGGTGAGCTGCTTGCTGAGTGTGTGCATGGACCTGCTCTCACTCTCTTACACCAGTGGGTCATTGACAGCTGGAGGCATATTTCTGACGCTGTTGCTCACATTCCTAACAGATTACCAGCAACACAGATCAATGGAGTGCAGAGCTCAGATTCAAGTGGTTTCTCTGATATTCATATGCGTTGCTGCAGGGGAAGAACAGACAGCATCATGGAAACAGTACAGTGTTGTTTAACACCATGAAATATCGAGGCATGATCTTGGAAAGCGAGCTCTGACTGGAATTCTTAGGTGTGGGGCTAGAAAAGTGCACAACTTTATTTTATTGGGGGGGGGGTTCAAATTTGTCACTGCTTTCCCTTCAAGAATGTCATATTGGCATTTATTTCCTTTCACTTGTCAGGGTATTTAGACATGTGGGTGTGTGTGTATGTTTGGGGGACCATGTTCCCATGGCCCTTGTAGGCTTAGTCTAGCTTTAATCTGCTCAAGGACCTGGCCTCTCGCCCTGCTGCTGGGATCAGCTCTTGTCTGAAGGGTTAAGAGGATCCACGAGGCGCTCAGGCTGGTATAACACGAGAGAGGAGCTCTGATTGGTGGCTGCTTTTCCTCTTTATCAGGTGTCATTGTCAACTGATACACTACAACAGAGTAAAAATGGAACCATCTTCTAGTTGGAGCACCACATTGTGATGGTCATTGTCTGACATTTTCTTGTAAAACGGTCTGTACTTTTTGTTTAATAACTAGTCTGTTAGTCTTTGAGTTTGGCCTACAGGAATGGTGCATTTAGGTACGGTCATGTTATTACGGTTTTTACAGAATTCAGATCATTTGTTGTATTCCACATTAACTCTACAAACATTGTTGCTTATGAGTGTAAAGCTATATAAATGGCAAAGCTCTCGTCAGGCTGTCACTTCAGCACATGAATGCATCACCTGTAATTTTAACACTATAAAACCTTGCAATTAAGTAACTGTATATGAAACAAGTGCATGCATGTTTTTGATTTCAGCAATGTTAATTTTAGTGTGCTGAAAGGGACTGGTTGTATGTGATGACAGTTCTGAGATGTGAGTATGGTGTTTGTAGGGCTCGGTATTGTTCCAAATTTTTTTTATTTGTTTTGTTTTGGTTCAAGAAAAATACTTCTTTCGATATCTCAACACATTATTTTTGTATGATTTTGGCTTTAATCATGGTCATCATCCATCCATCCATCCATCCATCCGTTTTCTAATGCTTATCCTCACATAGGGTCACAGGGGGGCTGGAGCCTATCCCAGCTGTCTTAGAGTTAAAGGCAGGGTACACCCTGGACAAGTCTCCAGTTCATCGCAGGGCACATAGAGACAGACAACCACTCACACTCACATTCACACCTACTGCACAAGCAATTTAAATTAGCCAATTAACCTAATCCCCATGCATGGTTTTGAATGGTGGGAGGAAGCCCGGAGTACCCAGAGAGAACCCACGCAGACACGGGGAGAACATGCAAACTCCACACAGAAAGGCCCCAGGCCCAGGATTCGAACCCGGTACCTTCTTGCTGTGACAGTGCTAACCACTTCATCACCATGACCATGGTCATCATCAATATAATAATGATAATAATAATAATAAATAATCAATTACTTATTTTTGTGTAATTTGTTCTTTGGTAGACGTACTAGACAATGGTCTGGTGATGATCAGCGGGCACAGACTGCTACCAGTTCCTCTTTAGGACCCTTGGGAGTGAGAGTTTGCGTTCTGCTATGTTCACTGAAAAGCTGATCTTCATAACCCCGAAGTTGAGTGCTCCCTGCTCTTCCCAGCCTTATAGACTTAGAACAAAACATGTACTTACTGTTTATGTAAATAGCAGATAGCATGAATTATTAATGATTTAAATTCTGACTTGCAGCTTGGAAATTGACAACTACAAACTAACTAGAAAGCACCATAAGTCTAAAGGCTCCCAATGCTGCTGCAATGACATAATCTTTTAATCCTGTTTTACCAGCGATGTTTGTCGCCTTATGCTGGGAAAGTGGGGGGACATATCGGTGTCACTATGAATCTGAAGAGGACGTGTCCCCCGTCCCTAGTACCATCTGTGAGCATCGTTCACAGACACTTGGAATTTGGTACCATTTTTCGATATCCGATAGGATCTGAGCTTTTTGGTCAGTGCTACAAAAGTATTGTAAGTATAAGTATGATATAAGTTTGGTACCCAGCCCCAGGTGTTTGTGCCCTGTGCTTGGATAATCTACACATCAGGAGGCCTCTCCAAAGTCTTCTCCCTGCCATTGGCTTTCTTGCACTCTATCAGTGTGTCTTTGATATGTGAGCCTCTGTCAGGGCCTCTGCAGGCTGAGACGCCCATAATCATGTCCTGTGATATAAATCAACCCCTTGTTAGCAGCACTGACAAGACAGGCTGATTACCACTGCGCCTGCTCTTCATGTCTGGCTCTCCTGTCTCAAAATTATGTTTCTGGGGAACAGTTAAGCTAACTTAACAGACCACAAGATTGCCTGCACTTAATTATTTTGTTCATTATTCGGAGATATGGAGATTTATCGATGATTTTTCATTTTCAGGAAAGCATGTGACTGAGCTTCTCTGCTTCCAGAAAAATGCAGTGAATCTTGTGTTTCTCCACATAATGGGAAATGTGGCCAGTGTGATGAGCTGCAATCAGAACCAATTACCTCTCAGGATGTAAATGTCTGCCTCCATAGGTGTGTCTTTTCCCTCCACTGCACACACAAACACATAGACGGAAATTGCTGATAGCATACACGTCACACTGCAGATTGTCTCATTAATAACAGGAAATGCAATTTCCTCATATGTTTTAGTGAAAAAGTATGCCTCCTGTCTTTAGTACACACAGGAAAAGTCTCCAAGCAGCAGGCTGCTGTCCATGTGAAACCAAGCCTTACTTTTGTTATGTAAGTTGGAACGTAACGATACACTCAACTCACGATTTAAGACAATTTCTGATACTGGGTTAACGATACAATTTTCAACAATTTTCTCACGAGTGAGCTTGCAGAGAAATCATGACTGAAAAAAAATCTTTAATTATTTCTAAGCCAAAACACATATTTCTGAGGTAGGGTGGAACTTGCAAAGAATGCATATTTAAAAATATATATATATATAAAAACTACAAATTATATTTTCTCTTTTCTTTAACAAATTAAAGAGAATCCCTTTTTATTTCTCTCAGGTACACTGTGCAATCAATGCACACTTTTAAAAGTGCAACTGAAATTATACTTCATCTTAAAAACAAATCCCACATTAAAATAACTAAACGAATAATACAAATAAACAAAATCTCAAAAATAAATCACTTCTGATTTGAAACTGGTCTGTCCATTCGTGATTTCAAAATCCTTTGCGATCACCACCATCTCTCATTCTGAATACCTGATAGTGATGTACAATGTCGAACATGTAGTGACGAATGATGTCGATTAACTCAAAAGTAGATTCCGCCCTCCACTATTTAAAAAATGCATCGCATTTTTAACTGTCTCGCGATGCATCACTACATCCCTACTACATAAAGACATGTAACAATGTTACTAATTTTACATGACATATGTAGTAACAAACCAGGATCTTTATTTCATTTGGAGTTTATTAAAAAAAAACACTCTACATGTAATGAGTGGAGAATGACACACTGTCCCTGACACATAACTGACACATTCATAGTGTCTAGAGCTGACCCTAGAGAGGAGTCGGTATTTGACAAGTTGGGAGTAAGACTGTGCTGGGTGTCAAAGAAGTTTTGGAAATTTACCTGTAAACAGTAATATTACGGGTTAAGGTCAATCAAGTGCTAATGTGCACTTGACTGACCTTCTCAGCAGGGCTTAATGCTAAGTCAAACTCCTGCCTGTTCACCTGTACTTCTCACCTACTGCCTCTCTAGCTTTCTAGTACAAACATGACCAAAGTGACTGAGGTGATGGTGTTAGTTGGTGTCTCTGCACTGAATATAATCACCTTAAATGCTCCTCACTGGCTACTGTCTGCTCAAACCCTCACATGAGCATTTGTCGGCTTCTTGTGTTCCTCTGTGTTAAGTTAAATATTAATTTAAGCAATAAACCATTTATGACCCTAAAGCTGATATGCGAGCAGCAGAAATTAGTGAAAATCCAGACAGCTTTATAAGATTTCCTTTGGCTTCACAGGTGATTATCTAACAGTGCATGTGCAATAGGAATGTGTTTGACACTATGGTTAAAATGAATCCCTTTGATTCAAGATGTTGAGGGTTGGGTGGTCTGTTTCCATCAGATCACGCAGATGGTTTAATTGTTTACTTGCCTCTTATTATATCAGCTGGTGTCTGCCAGTGTCTCTGTAGATGTCATTGAAGTGTTTCTTCAGGGTTTCTTAAATATCTTGGAGAAGACAGTAAGATGGCATTTTGCTCTATATAATTCCATTTCATAAAGACTAGAAGCAATTTTCACTCAATCATTGTGGCTTCAAGGTGCGTAACAGTCAGTAATTTACTGCTTTGACTCATTATCTGCAATGCACCACATACTGTATGTGCAGTGATCATCTTGAGTATCATTAGAGTAATAGTGAATAGGGATGCCAAGAATTGAATGAAATTGTTTGTGTTTTGGCAGATTAACTTTTTTAAAATAGACAAAGAAAATAAACTAGAAGAATGTTTGCAGCTTGCGTTAATTTCTGGGAACAGAGGTGACAATCATTTCTATGGTAGCTTTAAATGGTAAATGGTCTGTATTTATGTAGAGCTTTACTATACCTGAAACGACACCCAAAGCACTTAACAGTATACATCACATTCACTCATTCACACACTGATGGTGGAAGCTGCCATGCAAGGTGCTAACCACCACCCATCAGGAGCAATTAGGGGTTCGATGTCTTGCTCAGAACGCTCCAGGCCAGGATCGAACCAGTAACCCTCCGGTTACAAGATGGCCACTCAAAAAACAGAGAGGGGATCACATGCGGTAAAGGGACTCAAACCCAGCCTGCTAGTAGAACTCAAGCAAATTGTTCTTTTTTATCAGATTATTCTTTATCCTTCGTTTTTTTTTCAAAACTAATGTTCATCTGCCTTTTTGTCTGCTATAAATTACTAATTTCCCCTCACTGTGCAGGTAGCAGCTGCTCTAAATCTTGAGTCACCTGCCTATTTAAAGAAAGCAAACTTCCTCTATGAGCTCATCTGAATGATCTGAGCCTATTTCCAGCCCGGCCTTGTTTTACAGCTGTTAAACAGCAGTGTCTCGAGTCGCAGCGTATTGGTAGTGTGTTGGGTAGCTCGGTCTGAGTCCTTTCATTTGATGTGTACACACTCAGAGCCAGGCTTATCGTGTTATTGTGCTCAAGGATATGGGAGCCTGGGATTGTTTGGACTAGTGTCTCCAGATTTCTAGCTTTGTCTGAGTGGTGGCACTGACTTTTCTGCAGGTTTCCTCTTATCTTGTTGTTGGGATTGTGCATGTGTGTGTGTGTGTGTGTGTGTGTGTGTGTGTGTGTGTGTGTGTACTTGCGTCAAAGTCTTTGCTCAAGGTCTTAGTTAACCAGGTGCACTCTTTCTGTCTTCTTTGATTTATTCCGCTTATACAGTTGTTTTTTAATCATTAACGTTGTTTTTTCACATTTCTATGTTGTGCAGTGCAATGCTTTGTATTCCTCTCTACTACTGTGCTTGAAAAAATATAAAAATACAATACAACAAAGACAGATATTATGTGTGCTGATGTTAAACTAGTGCAGATATTAAAGGGAAACCATGGATTACAGAATACCTGTGGATAAATACTAGACTGGAATGCCTGAAAGTGTATTACTTTGTAATATATTTGAGATCATTCATTGCTCAGGCCTTTTCTTTGATGAGAGGGGTTTGGTCTCAAACTGGCACCGGTAGCTCCGCTGGCCTCTTCAGTGGTTGCTGGGTGACATGTTGAGTCAGCCTCTTCACCTCTCTCTGTCTTTAGCAGAAGTCAAAGGTCACAGCACAGAGCTGTGAACGCGAACTCTGCTTTGTTTTCTCCTGCATTTTTTTTTACTTCGGTCCAGCCTGAATCACACACATGCGTGCACATGACCCACACATCCATATATCTCACATGCACAGGCACGGACATGCGCCCTCCCACTCCTTTCTCTCCTCTAATCTAGTCATAGCACCAGTTACTTCAGCCTTTTGAATCTTTGAATAGAGTTGACCTCCATGACCTGGTCTGATGTCTTTTAGTCTAACTAGGGGTGACAGGGATGAAACCAAATTGACATGCTGAACTTGAATCAAATTGTTAAAGTGCAATTCATCGTTACATATAGGACAACATTTTGGGAAATACATCTATTTAGTTTTTATTGCAGACTTGTCTGCCACATAACCCCTGCAAGAGTGCGGCAGACGTTACCGACCTCAGCAAGCTGCAGCCGTTTAATTTTGCCACAAAGTACGGTGTGGCCTCCCCAAAAGCTACGATAGTGTAACAGTCCTGTGAAATGGTGACCTACGTATGTTACAAAGAATTTATTCTTGCCTGAGACACATAAACATGCCTCCCAGCCGCTGAGAAGTATAATTATTGTTGGTGTGTTTCCAGCACAACTTTCCTTCAGAAAGCAAATAGCTGTCAAATAAAAATGTCATTGTCATCAATTAAAGCTCCAAGTTGGTACTGTTGGACAACAAACTGGTTATTAGGGGTGTCCTGATTCAACTTTTTCACTTCCAATACGATACTGATATTGCAGCCTTGAGTATTGGCCGATACCGATATCAATCCGATACAACTTATTTTGTGGTATGGAATGTTAGCAAAGGCTTGATGATGTGATCAAACAGAGAACAATATTTCTGCATGACACTCTATGTTTTTACTGCAATGCCTTTTTCGGACTTTAATGAAAAATACCACTCAGCTTACATCACTCCTACTCCTTGCAACTTTGTTCGCACCTTAGCACAAGTTGCTGTTTTGATCATGTGGGCTTATATAATCTGATACTCGTTTTTTTTTTTTTTGCTGACCCCTACTAGTTATTGTTATTCGAAAATGTTATATCTGCCTTTGATTTGTATTGTTGTGTTGTTGTTGAAGAAAATCAACACCAGCTATCTTGATATATAAGTTAGTTGTATCATGGTTCCATCATGCTAACCACCTTATGCTAGTGAAATAACATCCAATCAGAAAAGTACTTTGTTTGCAACAGCAAAAGCAAGTAACAAAAGCTACAGTAAGCCAACAATGAGACAGTTTTTTAGGTAATTCAGCTCTGTTTTTCTGTATTGGTATCAGATCAGTATTGGCTGATACTAAACCTCAGATATTGGTATCAGAAGTAAAAAATGCCTACACCAGCACTAAAGGTCTGTGGCCTAGTTTACCCCAAAATCTTTTCTCATGTCCTTTTCCAGTAGGTTTCTCCTTCTTCCATCATCTCTCTCTCTCTCTCTCTCTCTCTCTCTCTCTCTGTGGCCTCCTCTCTGCCTCTCTCGTCCTTCACTCTCCCTCAGTGTCCAGAAGAAAGGGGTGGTGCATTCCTAAAGCCTGGAGACCGTTCCCCTCTTTCAGCCAGTGGCCCACAGAGTGACAGAGCAATTACAATGAGAATAGCTGTCCATTCACCCCAGTGGCCCAGTGACGAGCTGGATGGAGCGAGGGAGTGATGGGGGGGTCCCCGCATGCTGCATTCCCATTGGACGCTGGTGTTCCCTCTGTTTTAACATAGCCGCCATCAGTTGTGCTTTCAAGTTTGTTTTACACATTCTGGCATACATACACAAGACACATGTGCATGCACGCGTAAATATACACATCTGCATTCAGCGCCTGTGCACGTGCACGCTCGGATACAGGACGCCACACACACACATGCACACTGTCAGTTGAAAGTAGCCTGTGGAGACAGAGTGAGCAGTCCTCCTGACCACGCACTGCAGAGACAGAGAGAGGTGACCTGTGGCTGTGAGTATCAACCACAAGTTCTTGTAAATGCTGGTCTGATAATGGCTACTTTACTGCTCATCAACATCAGCTGAGGTTCTTCTATATTCTTGTTTTTTGGGGTGGATTAACCCTTTGGTTAATATGTGACCTTGTGCTGTCACCACCTCTGAAGTTTAAACTGTAAGCTCTTTGAGCTAAGCTGTTAAAATGTAACGGTTTCATAGTTTAACAGTGCGGAAAGTAGTTTAGTGATTCCTCAGTAAATGACTTGTGGCATATGTGCTTATTTAAAAAGAGCTAATTATTGTTTGTTATACTTTTTCCAATCAAAAATGTCCACTCTCAACTTATTAAGCATAACAAACAATCATAATCAAATCTTAACAAGCTGGTTTCAAACAGTTCAATCATAACAGTACTCCATCACGAGACTCTTGGGAAGCCTCTGAATCACTTTCCTACTTTCTGTTTTAACTCTTGAATTAGTTGCACCATCTTATTTTCTCTCCACATTTCTCATTTTCCACTTTGTGCATCCTATGTTTTTTGTTAGTTTGTGTCTCCTCTCTGCTTCCCTCTCTAGGAATATACTGTAAAAATAGCCATAACTTGCATTGTGATGTTTCCAGCATTTATTGATTGAAGCTAATACCATGTGTATAAAATATAAAAAAATAGTTCACATTCATCAAGCTACATTTAACTGGTATATAAACCAGCCTGATACCTTGTCTCTCTGTGTTTGGACAATACCATTGTAAGACAAGTAGGAACCACTTCACAGTTATTAAGTGTTTTACAGCATTTCATAGTTCATTTGTTTTATTGTTGTTGTTTGTGAAAACAAGTAACACATGATAACATATCAATCAACAATACCATGGGTTTCTAAATGTTAATCTAGGAGAATAATCCAGGAGAATTATCTCCACCCAGAAAGGAACACTTAATCCTTCAGTTTTTCAGAACAAATCTGAATCACAAAATGCTATTCATGTCTTTGGACAGCTATAGATAATAAGGTATGTATTATGCCACTCAAGGTGTTTTATTTCTCAAGAAAGCAAATCCACTTATTGTTATGGATGCAGTCAAGCTTAATACACATGTAAATCTGTTGTAGTGAGCAGTTAGACATTGTGGGGCACAGCGGGTCCACATCCCCCTCTTATTGATGCTTTAGAGCACAGCCCTGGATTAGTGAACAAGGTTAAGCTATTTGAGTAATGCTTTAAATCTGACTGACTTTTTTTCTTTATTCAGCAAAAGCAGTCCTGGCTGTGAAGTCTTTTGTTTAGTTTGTCCTTTGTTTGCCTTCATCTAACCACTTTGATTTGTCCCAAAGGTCATGAATGATGTGTTTACACTTGTCACATACGTTGTGATCTGTCCTATTCGGTGTTACATCATAATCAAGCCCCTTTTAGTTCAGAGCGAACCCTTGAACTACTACAGCATAGCAGTATTACTGTAGTATTCATTCTTCAAAGGAACCATATGGAAGAAATGTATTTAAATTAATCATAAAATGGCCCAAAATCATGTTCGTGTCAATTACTTATATCACTGGCAACAGTAGTCCAGACAGGATATTCTCATTTAAAAAGCTAAGTTGCAGCCCTCAACTGATGTTGATGTTGTCATGTTGTGTTTTGGGCTGATGCTCCACCCTCCGCCTATCTCCCAATCACCAAGACAGTAGTGTTTTGGCATCTGGGTTGCCAGCTCTGCTCTAGTTACCACAGCTACAGCTACGAACGTGTCGGATAAATAATGTCTAACGTTACGAAACCTAAAAGACCTCGTTATGAATACGAAATATGTTGTGACAATGTCCGAAATAAAACAAAGATTTGTATAGGAGATGCCTTTGAAAGGTAGAGACAGCTGAAAGCGGGGCCACTGACCTGGAGCTCTGCTCACATTACCTCTCCTCTGGCACACTTCACTCCTTCCAGGTGTCTATGGTGATGCCCAAGGTGGCTGCTTTTCATTCACTGTAACACTTTCTGTTCCTGTTGGATCCTGCAGCCGACCTGGCAACCTCTATTCATGGGGGAGGGAGAGGGGAGACACCGCTCTACAGTAATTTGAAAGTGATTGCAGTACCAGTTTTGGCCACAATCCTACATACTGTTCCTTTAAAGCTGCAGCGAGCACCAGCTGCATATTTGTGTTAATAATATTGACAGTAAACAATCAATACCATCGTTAAGACTTGTTTGTATTCTGACATTGGGAGATAGCAAATAACACTTAATGGGAAAAAAAACCTCTTCCATCTTCTGGTAATTCTGCAGTCAGTTTTCAGAAATAATTGCCTAGTATTGTGAGATTTGCTTCATTAAATGAAGATTCTTAAGATGTTTTATTGATTTCTTTGTCACACTCACAAATTGTGTCTATTTGTTACAGCCGGAGAGATAACCTGGTGTCCACGCGTCCAGCTGTCATGAAGACCATCATGGCTGTGTACCTGAGCCTCCTCACGCTGGGTGAGTAGAACATTATCTTCATTATCGTTTTCTGTTTAGGGTTCTTTCATATCTCATTTAGGCTGAGGCTAGCTGAAGAGGAGGGTTTGGGTCAGTTGCAATAGACTCTGCTGTGGTTTGGTTGTGGTGTGAAAGCAAAGCAGACCAACCACTGAATTCTGTGATGTGATTTTAACATGAATTTCAAAAGCTGAACTGCTCTTAAAACTGTATTCTGACCATGAACCATTAAAAAACTGTCTCGTTAAGTAACCTGAGTAATAATGCAAGATCGTTTGGTAACCCAGGTAGTACTGGTAGAGGACAGACGGGACTGTTCCCGATCGATTCAAGGCTCTCTAAACTGATATCTGCCTAATCATCATGAGAGATTGAAGTGACTGTTGTAATGGTCAAGAATTGACAAAAAATCTGTTTGTGGGCACACCAGGGTTTGATTTGACCTCATAATTATAAAGAGTGAGTCTGTCAGACATTTTTCTATTCATTTTAAATTGTTGCCTGTGGAATTTAAGCCAATTTAAGATTTAGTTTCTCCTTCTGTCTCTTCTGCTGCTGTCTCCTGTCCTGTCTGTTGTCTCCTGTCTGCTGCTGTCTCCTGGTTGTCTGTTGTCTCCTTGTTGTCTACTATCTCCTGTGTCCTGTTTTGTCCTGTCTCCTATCGTCTCTGTAGAAGTCGAAGTGTCTTTACGTCACGCCTTCCATTGAATTTGTTGATCTCTAAATTTTTATTGACGATAAGAAAACATGTAGAAAAACACCAGACTTATTTGTTTTAATGATGGCATCCTCACATTTGATTTTATCTACTTATTTTATGTGGCTGTGGCTCTGCTTATAAAGACAAGGTGATTTCTTTTTTTCCACAAACAATAAGAGATTGTGTGGTTTGTACTTTGTACTCTGTGATTGTCTCACTATGCTGCACTCCACCTGTTGTCCACAGAGGCATCACCTCCACGCCTGCTTTCCAGTGTGGACATTACAGCTCCATGCAGTTCATTATGTTAAAGCAAACCTATGTTTTTTGGGGTCAGCTCATAGGATTTGGAAACTCTGTGAGAATCTGGGGTATTTGTGGAATGTAAAGTAAATGATGGACTCCTGACAGCAGCACTGAATCTGCGGCAGAACGGGCCCTCACAGGGTTAATTAGTTACTGAGGGGCATTTTTTAAAGGGGCCACCCACACACACACCCACACGCACACACGCGTGTATAGCCACTGTTAAATGTGCTGTTTAACTGTTAGATTTTTCTCTTGGTCACCTACAGTATGTTACAGTATGTTTGCCTCTCTCAGGAGACGTTAACAATGACGCTGTTAAAGAGAAATTCTTCCCTTAAAATTTAGCCACCCACACTCTTTGAAATGGAGACTGATTAAGGATATTGCACCTTCCTTTCCAGGTATCTGGGTCAGTCTCTGTGTTACTCATAACTGGAAGGAGACTGTACTTGCATGATGCTACCATGAATGAAATGCAGCACTCCCTGCAGTGCTTTCACAGTAAATTCTTACATGTCAGCTTTCGGGCGGCACGGTGGTGTAGTGGTTAGCACTGTCGCCTCACTGCAAGAAGGTACCGGGTTCAATTCCTGGCCTGGGGCCTTTCTGTGTGGAGTTTGCATGTTCTTCCTGTGTCTGAGTGGGTTCTTTCCGGGGCTTGTGAGCAGTTGTGGTAGGATTCAGGTAATTCCACCCCTTTATTAATTAGTACCCAGCCTTAATTTGTTGCCTTGATTCATGCTGGCTACAATCCACATCTATTAGTGTTGAGTCCACACACACACTGGGCTGCCAAGCAAACAGCATCTCTGCTCCTGTGATATTAGTGCATATTTAATTTAGGAAATATGCCCCAAAATGAAATTATTAATGTCTTTAGAGAGTGAGGAGCAACTGAAGCATATTTATTCTTCAGCTACAAAACTTTATGGGTGTGTTTATTCAGTAATACCATTGTTTGTGTTACACAATTACTGCTGCAATTTTTGTTTCTTTGATTTTTTTTTGTCGCTTCATAAATATTGACAGATTTTTCGCATTAATTGGCTTATGTTAATTGGACTGTATACTTCAGAGCAGAACCATGGATTTCCCTGTGCTGCATCTCATCTTTCATCATTTCCACATTCATATAAACTTTTCAACATAGCTCAGTACACAGGGCTTCATTTTTTGAGTTTTTTTCACAGTTTCAACCAGCATTTAATAATGTTTTGTGGCTGAATGGGTGGTTACTTAGAAATATCGATGAACGATCGTAAAACGGAACAGAGAAAGAACAGAATTATCTGCAACATTAAAATGCATCTAAATGACGTTCAGTGCCTGACATTGTGGTGCAGAAACACCTCTTATCACCAAAGATAGAGACGAAACCAAAACAAGAGACATCTCACAGCTGCCGCTGTTTATCCTATGTGAAACCCTCAACATCATATTGTGTTTACATTCCTGTCTCCTCCTGCACGTCCAGCAGAAATTTTGTGTTACTAATCCAACACAGATTTAAGATGTGTCACTACTGATCGGCCTTTATCAGACAGACAGTATGTGTGCAGGTCCTGTAGCCTTCATGCTGTTTGTGTGTCTGAATTTTAGCGTCCACACCTGGGATGTTTTCTCTGATGAATAACATTTTCCTCTGTGTCTCTGCATTCCTGCCGTGGTTTTGTTTAGAGGAGGGCGATGCCTCTGCCTGTGTTTACCTGTGTCTCATCACCTTTGGTGTGCGTCTGTTGTGTGTGTATATCTGTTACATTAGCACGTGCTACACTCTAAACCAAATCACACACTGCTAAACCAGCTGGTGTCAAACAACAATTGGCTTTATGTCGAGTCACTCTCATGTATGTCAGCCACTGTTACTCTTTCTGCATCCAGCAGGCACATGTTTGAAACAGTCAACTAGTTTCTCAGTACAGATATGAAGGTTGACATCATGTCAAAATGGCAGGTAGCTCTCTCACAATGCATGATAAAATATGTTCATTACAGGGTCACTGTGATTTTAGTTGTACTGTAACCTCTAAGTTCATGTCATGAAAGCAGAAAATTTCCTGTAACACAAAAACATTTCTCCCACACATTTTTTTTTCCTTGACAAAATTGTGTTGTGATGAGTCCATAGCAATAACACAAACACTACAAATAAGTGATGTAACTATCACTGTCAAATATTTAAACCTACAAATGATGTTCCCATACAAATAAACAGCATTCTCAACTATGTTTCGAGGAAAGCGTATTTTCTCTCGGATTACAGTTTATATATAAACAGTATGTTTTTTCTAGATGCATTCTGTGCATAGTTTGTGTTTTGATTTGTGTTTTTGTCCGAGAAATAATTAAAGGATTTTTTTTCAGTCATAATTTGTCTGCAAGCACATTCTGTTAAAATAAAATCATGAGAAAATCGTATTGTTAATCCAGTATTGGAAATTGTATCAATCGTGAGTTTAGTATATCGTTTTAGTCGTTAGTAAGAACAAGACAGTGAATCAGTTAATTAAAAGTGAATGTTGACTGTCATTATACACTAAAATTACAGTAAATAAATGAATAAATATTATATAAAAAGGATTTGGCACTAATGTGTAACATCCTGTTTCTGCTTCAGCTTCCCCTCCGGTGCTTCATGAGTTTTCTTGTCATTACAGCAATAAAATTGCATGTTTTGAAGTTTAAAAATATACCACTACTACAGGCACAAATGGAATCCTGAATGTAGAGCCTTCACTATATTTCTGCTGGCACCACTAAAGCAACACAATGCACACATGCTTGTACCTGTTCTGTCGCTCCTCGTGCTAGTCGAGGCTTGTGGAAACAAAGTAAAGGATACGTTTCCTACGGCCCACACAGAGCGGGACAAACATCGCCATCATGCCTCAGATGTCAGAAGCGTCTTTAGAAAAAAAAAAAGCGAGTGTGTAGTTGATGGCTTTGCCTGTAATTATCAACAGAAACATTGTTCTTTTCTGTTTCCAGCAGCAGTCTGACAGATTGGAGAGAGCCATTAGCTGCTTTTGTGAACACTGTGCCATACATTAAAGTAAAGCTACATTCCATACATGTGTGGTATATTTCAAAGCACAAGGCAGTCATTAATTAAACTGAAGGTAAATTATGACTGCTGAGGTGTACGTGCCTCAACAATGTGTTGGCAGAGGATGTCAGAACACATCTGGATGTTACTTCTCTTACTCTCTGAAAAGGTAACTCCAAATAAAACAACATACACTAAATGCAAATGGGATTTTTCATTCAGATAAATGTGGTGTTTATTCTCCCTTTAATGTGTTTTTACCCTGGTAGTTTCCATGTATTTCATTGTGGCTCCTCTGGGGCAGCTTATTTGACCAGTGTGTGAAGCCATTGTGTAATGTCATACCTGTAAAGTGAGGTCAGGTGAAACCCAATTACAAGTCCCAGTCAGTTTCTATGCTTTTGTGCTGTTGGAAGGATTGTTGCTGCTATTTATGGGTACATATAAACTTCTGCTTCTCCTGAAATTAATTTATTTATTCTTTAATTTCCCTTAGTATGACCATAATATTGTGTTTCATACACAGGTTTGAGCGTGCACATTTCCATTTACTTCCTGTGATTTCAGTGCTGCAGCACAGCCTTGTGTTTTATGTTTGGTTAGGGTGTGTTTGATCTCTATCTACAGTCCACAGGTTGATCTTGTAACCCCTTCATGTGCCACACTGCATGTGCACACCTGCCTGTACACAATGTGTGAATATGTGTCTCATTTTACTCTAATCTCTCTTGCTCTAGTATATATTCATGTATATTCATAGTCATGCAGTGGTTTAACATTACAGAAGGTTGAAAAGTAGAATTATTTAACAGTGTTGTAAATGCCTCACAGGAATCCAGTTAAATCTTTTCCTTGAACAGGAGCCAAGACAGTTAAACATACATAGACATTGTGTTTGTGAATGTGTGAGTGTACACAAAAGGACTAGAGGAAATGTAGTCTTTCTGAGCATTTTTACAAAGATTTTGCATTAAATTATTTTCAGTCGTTAATTGTAGTTAATCAAAGCCGCTAACATACGGAGATTCCATTGAGTTATATTGTGGTGCATTCAGGGTCTGTTCTCTCGGCTCCTTGTAGTTTGCACACCACATTTGGATAGTTAAGTAACTATATATAAGAGGAAATGTGTGTGTTTCTGTTGTTGTATTCTATCCCTCATTCTTTTGTGTCTTTATAGCTTCAAAAGACATAATTGTAATTGAAAGTATGGTTGTAGATTCTGTACTGGTCCGGCTCATCTCAAAATAGCTTAGTTATGTTGACTGAGAAACATTATTGAATAGTAAGCAATAACATTATGGTGCGTTCAGGGTGTGTGAAGATAAATTTGAATCTTATCATGTGTTTATGTAATCTTGTAGACTATAGTTATTAGCGGGAAACTTGATTAAATTTTGTTGTTTGACTATAAACTATTTTCCACCCAAAAACAATATAAACCATGTATCAGATATATTTAACTGTATAATGTAAGCTACCAAAGTTTTCTTTCTAAATGTATGATGTTTCCAAAGTCAATATGTTGGGGTGTGACGAGGCAGGATGTGGGAGAGTTTCAACTCGCTACAGTCCTGTGTCCCATAGCTCGCAAATTGCTATACGGCAAGAATCAGCCTTTCTTCCATCCTTTGCACATATCCTTTTTCCCCTTCTGTCCAGCTCCTGGCATCTCTCCTATTGGACACGCGCATGTGATGTAACTGCACTGCACAAAAGTGCAAACTCCACCCCTGCGCTGCACCTTTGCGCGGTGCAACCACATACACATTGAATGGGTTTCTCTCGACACACCTGCACCCTGTGCGTTCGGTGTGAAACCAACTTAACTTTTACCGAAGTGCTGCAGTTGCGGCTTTACTTAACCTTCTTCTCAGTTTCTTTTACTGTCACCCACAGGTCACTAATAAAAGCTTGGATAGCTCAGAGTCGGATAGGTTTCTTTCTGCCCTGTGGTCGCAAGACTTCTTTTCACTCAACAAGAAATACTGTCACGATTTATTCTCGCGAGAACTTGTGTCCCAAGATCTCGTCACATCCCTACCAATATGTAATCATACTCAATAATAGTGATCAATGATAGTTGATCATGATGATTTTGATTTTTGGTCATAAACCAGCATCCCTAGCAGCAGAGAGTATCTGTTTAATGCAGATATGCAGTTTATTTTTATTCAGAGGATGCTTATGATTCCAGCTCAAACTATCCATGCCTTTTCCATCATGTCTCAACCTGTTGCTGCTCTGTTGTTCTCTGGAAATCAGCAGAATGAAGGACCCTCACATATCTAACTCAGCATCTCTCATCTCCCATCACTCTGTGTGCTGCTGATAGTAGAGCCTCACATGTCCACTGTCCAATCACGTATGAACATGCCCTCTCTCAAACTCTAGACGGCACATATAAATCGGAAGGGAACAAGCTCCGTACTTTCTGCCTATTTAAGGGCACATTTGAGTCAGAGCACTATGGACAAAAGATGTCAAGACAGCTTAGAAGTTGCTAAATTCAGATGTGAAGTTGCTCCTTTAGTGATAGAAACTGGTAGATATAGGAACACCCCAGTGGATAGTCGATACTTTCTATGTTGTTAGTTTTAATGATCTTGAAGTTACAAATAAATTGTGTGTAATTTTAGTTATATTGTATGTAACATATCATATGCTTTGGTGTTGGGTTTGTAAGCTCAGGGGCAGTCAGTTATTAAATGGTTATCTGTCCTGTTTCTGTCTACCTTTCATTTTGCTTCACCATAATGTTACCTCATTGTCTGTCTGTGGTTTATCCAGTTATTTAGAACCAGTGATGCAGGCAGAGTGTTTGTACGGGTCAGAGAGAGAGTTGGAAAGAATAGGAACACAACCTTCATTCAGAATTGTTGTTAATGTGCTTCTTTTTAGTCCATTAAGGCAATTACTTTCTGGGATGTCAAGCAGTGTTGAAAAAAGTGAAGTCATAACAATCATCTGACTATCTGTAATCCAGACATGCTGTGGTGTTGTATGAAGGAGAGATGCTGAGGGAACAAACACTATTTCACTTCTTTTCTCCTTCCTCCTGTTTCTGTGATGTTGTGGGTTTCACCACAAGGAGCAAAACAATATATTTATAGTTATTTAAATTATTTATTTTTAGTTATTTAAGACATTTTTGTTGCAGAAGTTAGAGCTTGACTGATTCTGGATTTTACTTGTATTTTTAGGCCCATGATGATATTTGAGTTTTACAAAAATCTGATAATGTTTGTGTTCACAGAAAGACATTTTTATAACAAAGTGGAGTGAATAATAATGTAGTCACTGCTCTATAGTCCATCCTATCTTAAAATTCAGACACCCAGAATAAAGTCTCCCATCTTTTTAAATACCTCTTTGGTTAATTACCATGAGAGCATCATTTTTCTACAACCAATGGACAAAAGAAACAGAGTTTTGGCACATCTCAGCCACATTTTCTTGTTATTATCAGCTTACTTATGCTGTATTACAACATGTAGCCCTGTCTCCTGAAGCTTATGTTGCCATACAACTAAACTGCATTCTCAATTTCATCATATTTTGTTGCTGACTACATTTGTTTATAAGCTTGTTTGAGATGAACTCTGTCTCACCTTGAAAGGCAAAAAGGTGAGATCTAGTCAGATAGTTTCCACCACTGGAGACTTTAACGGAAGTCACAGAATTACTATTATCCATTTAGAGCTGATCTGTTGGCTGCTTGTAGTTTGCAAGCCAAGTTTGGATAGTTTAATAATCATACATAGGATAATAAAGGCATAAATGGCACTCCAGAGACATTTTCATAAAATCCAGAGTTACCCACCTTGGTTGTTGATGTGAACACAAAAAGAGTCAACTGGATTGATAGTAGCTTACGTAGAGTAGAGTCACTGCAGTCCCACACACACACCCTGCTTCGCCTTACTTCTTATGTACATCATAGAATCAAGTGAAATTTATTTGAAATTATTTAAATGTTCTCTTTATTTTACTCTTCCAGGCCATCAAGACCTTCACATGTAAAGTTGATACCAGGATGATGAGCAGTATAATCATTGTGTCCTTTGTTTCGTCCACTTCCAGCTCTCAGTGTGTTGGGACAGGATCTCCCATCAGGCCCTCACGGCTGCACGGAGGGAAGCTGCTACCCTGCGACTGGAAACCTTCTGATTGGACGAGCTGTCAACCTAACCGCCACGTCTACTTGTGGCCTGAATGGGCCGGAGCATTACTGCATTGTCAGCCATCTGCAGGTCAGGACACACATGGACACACAGTCTAATAAATATAAAATATAGAATAAATCAGAGTGACACCACGATAGCTTCAATAAGCTCTGTGTTTATGAAAAGAACGTCTCTTTTACTTTTTTTTTTTTTAATACTTTAACGATTTTAACAATGTTGTTTGGTTGGTAATTTGTTTGTCAAATTACAGGAGAAGCTTGGACAGATTAAAAAAAAGAGGGTTAATCTAATTTTATCCACGTTTGATCATTACAACTATGTTTATAGTTTCTTTGATTGAATGGATTTCTGCTTCATGACTTTCTTTAAACTTCTTCAGTTGTTCTGTATTTCGGGCAGTTTGTCCAGTTAGACTTGCGTTGTGCCACAGATCTTAAATATAATGGAATTGAATTTAATGATATAAGTTGAGGATAATTGGTAGATAATGGATGGATGGAGGTCCATTTGTTGTTGTGTCCAAGTCCTGCTGGAGGAGATGTCTTGCTGTGAAATCTGAATATCCTCTGGCTCAGATAGACGGCCATCAAAATTAAAAATCTTTTAGATAACGTTAAGCAAAGCTTTCTGTACTCCAATGCTGTCATGGCAAAAAAAAAAAAAAAACACTTTTCATGGATGGTTTTACAAAGGTTGAAACACACTCTTGCTAATGCAATGTAAAATGGGCTGGTTTGTTTGTTCCCTGTTTTGTGCGTTCATCCATCTTCATCCTTCTGTCTCCACTCTTCTATCATCATTTGTTCATGTGTCTGCTTGTTTTGTAGCCTGTTTCCATGAGCAAGCCCCCCCCACACACACACACACTGCCCAGCCTTTCAATGTGAGCCCAGGTGTAGACACACACATCAGCCACGCCTTAGACACACACACTCCCCCCATCTCGCTGTCTCCATGGGTTCCTCCGGTGCTCTCTTATACTCGGCTGGTGATGAACCATATATAGTTTGGACAGTGTGTTCAGGACATTCATCTCTCGACACGTGCTAGATGCTGTCAGGGTGTTCGTGAATGGAAAATTATTCACTCACAAAGCAGAATGATTTCAAGCGTTATGCTTTTGCTGTTCCGACGTTTGGAGAGACATTCATTGTGCGGTGCAGAAAAAAAAACGTGACTGATGTTCCATAGGTGTTATTGTTACATATTTAATGGGAAAATGACAGTTGGGGACCGTTTTAAAAGTACACAAACAATGGCCATGAGAGCTTTTCAGATTTTTATCATTAGCTTCAAACCAAGTTTACAGTCATCCTCCCATTATACACAAAACCTTCATTTTTTAACGAGAAGTCAAGCAAAAAGCCCAATTTCCTATCCTGACTATTCCTGTTTCAGTTTCACTCTTCACCATTAACACAACATGGCTCAGTTCAACTCAACTCCACTGCAGATAGTCCCTGTCAGTGTCGGAGAGACCATCAGCTAATCACCATGGCGACGCTGTCAAAACACCGTGAACAGCACGCTGGCTGAATCCTTTCATCAACAATCAAACAGAGGAACGTCTGGCCAACCAATCAGTGTTGTGCAACGTTCTAACTCCTTCAAGTATCGGCTCAATTCACATGGAACCTGAAGCGAGTCGCTACCAAAAATGGAAAACAGGAATCGAGCTGTACCACGCTGTGGGAATGTAGCATTACACTTTTTCCTTTTTTTTTTAAGGAGGTTTATGCACAAATGATTATGTTATTCATTGAAAGTCATGGTTGACTGAGTGATTTGTAATATTTTCCACTGTAGGCCCTGCACACATAAATCCAAATACAGATTTTTCAGAGAAATAAGCTGACACAGATACAGTTGGAGATATGGATATGCATCACAGCCCCAGTTCATACCTGTGTGATGCAACACCAGATTCCATTACAGTCTCTCCTTCCCTTCTGCAGTATGCAGCTCTTGTATTTCAAGACAAGACTCCTGACATGTTCACCATCATGTTGACATGTCACCTCCCTCTCTTTGCTGTATGCATTTCCGTGCGTCTACGTGTATGAGCCTGCACCTCCAGTGCCTCAGGGCAAGAATATCCAACAGCGTCAACTTCCTAGTGAACATGATTGACATAGTCTGATTGGCGAGAGGCCCTCTAGGACGGGGCAGGATATGATGACAACCTGTCGTAACATAAAGCCAGGAGACGACTATAGTTGGTCTGTCAGGAGCTACTTTTGAGGCCCACACCAAACATTTAAATGTCCAAAAGTTCATCAATCATTTGTCTTTGCTCCAAGATTGTTTTTTTTGTTGTTGTTGTTCCTTGTGAGATCAGATTGCATAGTTTTAATACACGTTTGTATCCCAGTTGAAGCAGTGCGTTTAGCGAGCTGCTGCCAGGCCAGTTGTGTTGAAGACCTTAAAAGGAGCCCCAGTTTGGCCCTTAGACCCACCTGGTAGAGTGGAACTAAAACTGTAACATTACACAAGCTCCAGTGCAAAGCAAAAGGAACAAGAAAAGAGAAGAGGGAGAAGAGAAAGAGGGAGGCTGTGGAGGAAGAGTCAGGGAAAAGAGCAGAAAGAAAGGCAGGAGAATGAGGCGTGAGATGAAATATCACTTTCAGAGTTGGAACTGATGTTGAAAGGAGACTGAATGAGGGAGTGTTTTTGTATTTTTCTCAGCCACCATCCTGGTGTGAAAAAGACATGTTTTCAAGTCAACATCAGACTTACATCAGTGTATTGTTGGAGCAGAAAGCCTCATAGCTGGGCTGACCAGGCTTGACTAATGGCCGATAAATAAGAGCTCAGTGGAGGGATGGAGGGATGGAGGGAGGAACGGTGCACCAGCTAGGACAAGATGAATAGGAATGGCTTATTTTACTCGTACATACATTCAACCTTAAACTTTCTTAACAGTGGATTGTTTTTGTTGCTGTTGAGTGGCTTGATTTTTTCGTTACATTCATTCCTTTAGAAACATCTGAAATCTTGCTCTGGGACTTTAATTCTTACAAACACTTACAGAACAGCTCTCTGACGACGCACGCTGCGTTGCGACGAGAGAGGAATGTCCGACACTGAGGTGAAAGTTTGAGCAGCTTTATGCTGGATTAGAGAGGGAAGGTGAGGGAGGCAGGCACGCATGTAAACACACACTCACAATATATACAATACACACACCACCACCGCCAGCACCGCTCGGCCGAGTCTCGTTAACAGCATGTTGTTGTTAGCGGCTTAATCACCTTGACAACAACCTAATTAAGAAATGCTGCCCTGGAATTCTGTGTTTCTCTGTAGCAGACTCTCTGCCCGTTCAGCCCTCTTCATGCACCCCAACTCTTTTTGTCCTCCACCCCTGCTGTGCTGATTGAGACCCCTCTCCACTGCTTACCCACTTCTCTCACCTGCACCTCCTTTTCTCTAATCACTCTTGAGAGTGAAGCTCTTGCTCTTGGCCTCCATCCACACATTCTTCTATCTTTCCCAGGCCCTCTGTTGTTCGAGTTCTTCCTTCCTCCTCTTCTTCTGCCTCATCAGTGCCAGCTAACTGCGATTCCCCTCTATCTTCTCCTCATGTCTCTACTCCTTTTTGCATCGCTCTCATAGATATGGAAGTATATTGGTGACAAAAGAGTTGAGACAAAACAAATTCTGGGCGCTCCTCAGTCTGCAGATCCACATTTGAGATTGCACAGACTTGGATTCATGAAAGTAGAATCAGATTTGAGCGTACATAATCCTCATCTCAGTCAGTCAGTGATGCTGCAGTCTCTAGACCCTCTACCCTGTGATACTTGTGTATCTTTGCAGTTGACTGTGTATTTAAAATATCAGCAAGAATTGGATTCATTTGGATTAATTACAGTCAAAGTTATTATGTTATTATCGTGATACTTCAGAGGAAGAATCCTGCTACTCACCTTTCTTGTAATTCCACCATGACATTAACATTTTTGGTTTTGAATGAAATCTCAGCAGCTGAAGTTTGATATTCAAGGTCTCCTCAGAATGAGTTGTTCTAACTTTGGTGATCTCCAGATATTTCTTAAAGTTTTAATTGTTTAATATCTTATGGATGGATTGGGAGTAAAATGTGCAGATGTGGTCTCAAATGGGTGAAGCCTGTTGACATTGGTAATCTCCTGACTTTTCCTTTTATACATTTTGTTCTTTGTTGCATGGCTTGCCATGAAATTTGGTTTTAGACATTTCTTCTGACTTTCTATCTAGCGCCATCCTCAGGGCATCAGTTTGTTTTTCCAGTACTTTGACTGAATATCCTATCCCCTTTGGCTTTTATCCCATTGACATTGGTATAGGCACAGAGCGGCACATTATTCAAATTATTTCATTTTGACAGATGAAACCCCTAATCTGAGGAAACAGCTCCACCACAAGGGATTTGCTCACTGTATGTTAAGCCATTTTTATGAAAGACCAGAATTTTACTCTGAGGGCTTTATGTTAAAAAAATAAATCGGCATATCATTCTTTCACTGAAAAAGTCATTTAATTATTTGTTGTTATTAAAAAAATATAGGCAACTTCAGGCAACTGCTATCTAGTGAAGGTGGGTAATATCAACTGATTTAGAAGTTGCTTCAATATAGGAAGGAAACAAATACTAGATATACTAAATCCTGCCTGGATTTGTTTCAAGTACTTTTTAAATTCGTTATTAATTTGTGGGCTGGATGGGACGTTTTAGAGGGGGCATATATGGCCTGCTAATTATTTTCAAGTCAAATGTTTCCATTTCTCCTCCTGATCATATCGAAAGTGTCTGAGGAAGTGAACCTTGTCATTCCAGTGACTTTCTCCAAGACTAAATGTGTGTTTTCTGCCTGGACAGGAGTCAGACAAGTGCTTTGAGTGTAACTCCCAGCACCGCTATGACCCGTACCGCCACAGAAACAGCCACCGCATTGAAAATGTCATCTACCTCATGGACAGCAACGGAGACAGCACATGGTGGCAGTCTGTCAACGGTGTGTGTGTATTCACGCTATAACAGTACACTAAAACATGCTCAGTGTGGTCAATATGATGCTGACTAACTGTTGAAAGTGAACTCCTGATAGTGGAGTAACATGTGACCTGGAATTTACAGACGAGAACTTTGCCTCCACTGTGTTGTTATGATTGAGTGACAGTTGTTTCCTCCACAGGACAGGAGAATGTCAGCATCAGACTGAACCTGGAGGCTGAATTCCACTTCACACATCTCATCATGAAGTTCAAGGTACCAGCACTTATTTGCATGTGTGTGTGTGTCTTTGAAAAGGTGATTAAACTGAATGTGCAGGGAGCATTCCTGACCAGGTGAGTGTTTGTCGTGTACACTCAGAAAAAGGACGGCTGCATTCCATCAGGCTTGAATCCATCATCTCACTGTTAGTAAAGCAAACATGAAACAAAAGGTGCTGATATCCCACTCCTACAAGGTGCTGTCATCTGATTGTGTCAAATATTTCTCACATAGTCCATAAAATGCAAGCCTCACTATAACTCCCAAATGCTGCTTGATAAAGTAAGAAGTTAAAAGCTTTCTGTCTTTTGGTCCTCAGACTTTCCGACCTGCAGCTTTGATCATCGAGCGCTCGGCTGATTTTGGCCGTACGTGGCGCCCCTACCGCTACTTTGCCTCAAACTGTACCAAGACCTTTCCTGGCATCTCCGCAAACGGCCTGCACCACATCAATGACATCATCTGTGAAGAGCGCTACTCCGACATCGAACCCTCCACTAATGGAGAGGTAAAGAAATGAAAAATTTCAAAGCGCAGCGGTGGAAATATTGAGTTTTAATTTGGATACAAACCTCAACAGATCTTTTTATTGAAAATGTACAGTGTAACTTTGAAAGAATACCTTTTGATAGCTGTCTTCTGAGAAAGAAAAAGTGAGTTCACACAGAAAACTGTGTAACTGTATACAAACCTGAAAAATAATTTTTATGAAAGAAAAAACGGAATTTACTCAAGGAATATGATCTTATTTGAGTTTAATTATTAACTTAAGCTTAAATATGGCATTCATTTCCATTTAAAAGCTTCTGAATAATGATCCTCTTATTTTAAAAGGAAATTTCTGTTTGGTATTCCAGGTCATTTACAAGGTGTTGGATCCTGCCATTCATGTGAAAGACCCCTACAGCTTGGACATTCAAGGTCAGTGGAGAATTTAAACACTGAATATGGATCACTAACACTAACAAGCTATATTTCTTTGTAATCAAGCTAATATACGCTTTAACAGCCGTCATTCAAAAGATGTTTGCATGCTAATGAACTTTCAGTTCGTCATGAAGTGGGTTGATCTAATTATTGTGTTTTTCTCCTCCACAGAACTTCTGCGTATCACCAACCTGCGTATCAACTTCACCAAGCTGAACACTCTGGGAGATGACCTGCTAGACCGACGCTTCGACGTCCTGCAGAAATATTACTACGCCATCTATGAGCTGGTGGTCAGAGGGAGCTGCTTCTGTTATGGACACGCCTCAGAGTGCGCCCCAGTGCCAGGGGTGGACACCCGGGAGAACGGCATGGTGTGAAATCTTTTTTTTTTACAACAATCCTGTAGTTACAGTATAAGTGCTGCAAAAAGACAGAAAGAGCAGAAACTCCTAATTAGATAAAAGAACTTCAGCTGGCCCAGTTTGTTCAGCTCACATTGCCATGCCATTATTATGGCATATTATTAACGATTGACAATTTAAATCTTTGTGCATATCATTTTATTGCGTTTCCAGATCCACGGTCGCTGTGTATGCAAACATAATACAGAAGGCCTGAACTGTGAGCGCTGCCGACATTTCCACCACGACCTCCCATGGAGACCAGCGGAGGCAGACAACCCTCACACCTGCAGAGGTGCGATATTAAACACTGATACATTTACATTTGGGATGCTGGTTTAAGATTATGATCTTCCAGATATCAGTATACTGCTAATGTACTGGATGTTTTGCATCAGTTTGCTTAATCTGTAAAACTGTCTGCTCTACTCTTTCAGTGGCTTGTGCCAGCATTTTTGCCCATTTTGAGTTTCAAGACCCACAGAATATTTTGTGCTATGTCTCTGAAAAGACTTGCTACTCCATCATGAAAAACATGTTTGTTTTTACCTTGTTCTGTTCTTGTTTTATCAGAGGTAGAGTCCAGTTTCACCAAAATCACCACTTTTTGTCCAGAATCCGTTTGTTTTTCTCTCTAAACGCGATCATCTTCACTTCCTGCTTTAATCTCTGTGGCGTCTCTTTATGCTCCAACTACAAATCCCAGAATCCCCAATATTACTCATGGGAGACAGCGATTGGTGACCGACTGCCAACAAAAACAATTTGACATATTTATACATCAATGGCACTCAAGCGTTGGATTTTAAATGACATAGAAATACATCAAGGACACTCAGTGAGTTAAAGAGGCTGAAAAGAGCTGGTGGGCAGATTTCGTACTACCAGTGAGGTCATTGTGGGTACATCGTATAGTTAAATTGGTATTTATTTCCTCTATTTCTTGCTTGAACCTCCAGAGTGTAACTGTAACGGCCACTCCAGCCAATGTCACTTTGACATGGCAGTGTATTTGGCGACGGGTAATGTTAGTGGAGGAGTGTGTGACAACTGTCTGCACAACACCATGGGACGCAACTGTGAGATGTGCAAACCCTTCTACTACCAAGACCCCCTGAGGGATACCAGGGACCCACAAGTCTGTGTTGGTGAGTCTGTTGTTCTTCTCAACAAAATGTTTCCAGCCATTATGTGGACTCGTTCACTGTAGATCAGTTGAGTAGAAAAAAATATTTTCCCTGAATCATTTGGAAAATATGAGCCAGTCTGAACACTGGGATCAGCACCAACCTTGTTTCAGTTTTGGAAAATGCAGCTTCATTTTTTGACTCATATTGCGAGAATAAATGTGAGGTTGACACTCAATAAAACACACACACACACACACAAAAGTACCATGACTAACTTTACTTGGACAAAGTGCCTGAAATGCGTTGCCAGAGACGTGCTGGAAAGTTATGAAGGAGAACTCTGTTCAGAAAATCAAGGAAACTAACAACGCAGTCGGAACTAACGATCAAACATGCTGATAAAATTAGATCAACCATCTATTTTGAGTCTGTCAAAGCTTCTCCTGTAATTTGGCAAACAAATAATCCACCAAAAGTATTAATTGTACAGCAGTGTAATTAATATGAATTATATCATGTATGTCGAGGGTTTTGTATTATATGTGTGAAGCTCAAAGTATCTTAAAGTGATTAGTTAGTTTTCATGTTAGTTTTCCTTCTCTTTCCCCCTTAACTGTCGCTCTCCATCCGACCTTTGACCTCTAGCCTGTGACTGTGACCCCGTCGGGTCATTGGAAGGAGGAGTGTGTGACGATCACACTGACCTAGACATGGGGATGATCGCAGGACAGTGTCGCTGCAAAGCCAACGTCAAAGGCACACGATGCGATGACTGCAAGGAAGGTTATTACGGCCTGAGCCAGAACGACCCGCTGGGGTGTCAGCGTACGTATGCGTGTTTATCTGAAAACGCTTCATATCTGAACAACGAGAAAATGGATCGATGTAAAACCACATAATCTACATTTAACAACTGTTTCCATCAGCTTGTAACTGTGATCCTCGTGGCATCATCATGATGGGAGCTCCATGTGACCAGATCAGCGGGGACTGCTCCTGCAAAAGATATGTCACCGGTCGCTACTGCAACCAATGTCTGGTTAGTAACAACTGCTCTCATAAAGTCTGGTGCTAATTTAGAGCTTCAGATAAACACATCATACATGTGGCTGTTAAATAGCATTCATAATTCTTTGTGTTCAAAACATATTTAAAGAAGAAAACTTAGTTACTCTGTTAAATGTTGCACTGCCAGGTGCATTTTTACAAAAAAGTGTGTTTATTTTTATTTTTATATTCTTTATTTCTATCCCTACAGCCTGAATACTGGGGGCTTAGCAATGATCTGGCCGGCTGCAGACAATGTGACTGTGACTTTGGCGGAGCCTTGAACAACAGGTATAGATGTTCAAAATGTTATGTGACTTTGCTTTTGAGAAAAGATCGAAAATATCTT